>JACVVK020000028.1:1770000-1810000 GCA_018292915.2 Batillaria attramentaria | reverse complement strand
CTGGCCCTTGTCTGGCTCAGATGAGCAACTAGAACAGTATTTGGCTTTGAGAATAAGGGTATCACCGTGAAAAAAAGATAAATAGCAACGAAAAAGACTGAACAGCATGATTATGCCGATCTACTGACTGTCTTTGTTGAAATGGTAGACTCCGAAACAGGTTACTTAGGGCCGCTGCTGCACGTTGCCAGGATCGGCACTTGCAGGGCTGGAAACGCAGGAAACCCTAACTAAATCGCTGGTTACCAGCTGGCAAATCCCCCTTTCCGGTGCCGGCGCGGCAATAGAAAGCCGTTCTATTTTTCCTCGCAGCCAGCTAGCGGCAGGCAGCCCGTACAGCCAACTGACCAATCACTGCCCAAACCTTGCAACGCCGCAGGCTCCGTGTGCGGAAAACCGCTGCCCGCCAGCAGGCAGCCGAGTACGGCAACATGCAGACTGACAGTCGTGTAACCGTGCGCTTTACGTCAGTTGGTATAGTTCGCCCGTTAGGAGGCGCAAATGTCGTGCGCAGGAGGAGCAAAATACACTCCAGTCGTACACTAACGGGGGCGACTGTATCCCCGCAACGCGGGAGGGAGTGCAGATGTACTCCGGGGTCTGGCGAGGTGAAGTCACGTGGCCGCTGACTTCGTTCTACAACTTTTATGCAAAATATCGAGGGAATTGACTGGTATACAGATGCACCCCCTAACAGGCCAACTATACCAGCTGAGCGTTAATTACACTGTGCAGCTTGCCACGGGTTACAGGTTTATTGGGAGCACAGCGGCTCTTAGCCTCAGGGACGCGACAATGGTGGCGCGATAAATTACATTATCGGGTGAACGGGGCAGCTAGGTCACTAGTTTCGGCGTCTCTAGTCAAAAGCGTACCCCGCGGCGGCGTTTTAAGTATTTCTTTTTGTGTGTGTAACGGGATTTTGAAAAAAGGCGGTTTGCTGAATAGACTACGCGGTACGACTGATTCAGTATGATTTCCAGACGAATGTGCTTGCGTTTATCAGTGTATGCTCAGCCGCTCGTGACACTGAATCAAATGAAATGTCCCTGAGGCGAAGATTGGCGCTCCTGCATGCCAGCACTTGGCATCTCGGCAACGGTTTGGTGAGGGAAATACCACAGTGCAATGTACACTGTGGTATTATTTTGATGATCATGATTGCGGACGAATTGTGCCCTTTACCCCTGGGACTGGAGGCTGCTGACGCAGAGAGCACTGGGACATTTTTTGAATTGCGCGGTCTGCACGCGCCACACAGAGAGAAAATAGGAACATGACAGTGTGGAAAGCAAGACTGCACGCTCACTGTTTGCAGCAGCAGAAGACAGTTACAGTGAAAAGCAACCAGGTATTCATTTTTAATTATGTTTGCATAACTAACGAAAACTACGAAAAGCGGCATCTTGATTTGAATACACAGCCCCGACAAAGGTTTGTCTACCGTTACTCTCTCTGCATGATCGGGTTTCGTGCGTATTACTATCCGGTATAACAATATCCCATCCTCAGAATGCTGGCGCCACAGGGTTCATGAACAAAGTCGTCGGATCATAAAATGGAACGGCTTAGTTCTTTAGACATTTACCGACCAAAATAAAGTGTGACAGCTGTGATGTGTGTGAGCATGCATCTGTTTTTTATGACGGGGCTAGATTACAGCGTCACCGCAAAATTATCTACTGATATTGTGCGACAAGACTGAGACACTTTGTTCTAAAGTGAACATGTCTTTGCATAAATGTGAACATGTTCATACGCGTCTGGCTGTACCGATAACCTGCTGATATTCTTTCAAGGTTGTCACAAAGGTAATTTAGACGCCCATAGGGGCGGAAACGAAACCCTTGACTCGGGCTTATAAATACGATAACCGTGCAGCAAGCGCTTTTTCCTAGGATGCCTGGGATGTGAAACTGTGAGTAGATTATGTGTATGTTGTACATATATCTTCTGTGTATAATTATGTGGTCTTGGTTTGTATGAATTTTTTTTTTGTATCCTCCATACCCCAAAAGGGGAAAAAGGAAATAAAAATCTTGAATTTTGAATCTTGAGTCTCGCCAGGAGCAATCTATGGTAAGGCCGGTTGAAAAAAAATAGGGGGGGGGGGGGGGGGGGGAAGGAAAAAAAAAAAAAAAAAAAAGAAGAAAAAGCGGGGTTAGTATACGTTCGACGCTCTCCTCTTGATCAGTGCTGATCTGAACGTTATCAGTTCACAGGTAAGACATGTTACCATACAAGTAGTCACGATAGTTCAGAAATAGTATTTTAACGTTCATGTTACGCGGAAACACATCTCCATGACCCTGGTGGGTTTCGCAAATAGTACTGGCTAATCATAAAAAAAATATAGACCGCGTTACTTTGTATCTTTCTTATCTAGTTCTTGTTTTTGCGGGGAGCCGCAATAGCCAAATGGTAGAGCGTTGGACTCTCAATGCTCGGGTCCTGAGTTCGAATCCCGGCTGGGGCCAAATATTTGTGCTGGCCTTTTTTTCGTTGTCCCGTCTTTGATATCACCCTTATGTGGTGGAAAAGGACGTTAACCTCCGAAACACCCACCCACCCTCTTGTTTTTGCTCTTTGTCTCCACAGCCAGCTAGAAATAGCTCAAGTATCTTATAGACATACTTGACTTAGAACGAATATCCACGTAACTTTATCCCGGATCATCCTAAGATAAGAGAAGATCTGTTTCTGTCTTGGCTATTATTTCTACCATGATGCAAAAAGATATAGCTGGAAAAACAACAACAACAACAACAACAACAGATGTACGTTTGTGAAACGTAAATGTAACTGACGTTACTGATGTCAATTCAAGGACAGTGTAAGGTCTGTATAATTATGTTTTATTATAGAAGTATTTCCGAATCAAAACCTCGGTACGCGTCCTTTGGTTTAATTCTCCATTCTTTGTACGCTGTTTTCAGAAGGTACAGAAGGTACAGAAGGTAGTTCGTTTGTCAAATCAAAAAAATAATTATTGGTATTTTGTGTTTTACATGAATATGTGAATGGATTCTTATTGTTTGTTTATGATTCTGATCGCAGAGAGAGAGAGAGAGATGATGATGATGATGATGAAACGTTTTTTATTCAGGATAAAGCATTTAGGCATTGCTGCCTATCTTACATGCTGTCCTGCTATTCTACATTAAAGGGTATTGAGAAAAAAATCAAAACAAACAAACAAACAACAAAAATGTTTAAAAAAAAAGAAAAGTATAAACTATCTAGGGGAAATACAGGAGAGAAAAATACACACGATAAAACAAATCAAAACATACGTGGCAGAGAGAGAGAGAGAGAGAGAGAGAGAGAGAGAGAGAGAGAGAGAGAGAGAGAGAGAGAGAGAGAATGGGAATGGGAATTTCTGAGAGAGAAAAGATGGCAATTTCTGTGACTCTGCTGATTTTGAGACCCTGCAGGTAAAAACCCAAATCACAGGCCGAGCTCTGTCTACGACTAAAATGCATACAAGGAAATCAAGGATGTTTAGCTCGGCCTGTGACGTAGTTTATTACCCGCATACAGTACAAATATGGCATTTTACTTCGTTTTGATCGTATCGTTCATATATGATAGACGCTTTTGTCAGTTCTTAAACACACACACACACACACACACACACACACACACACACACACACACACACACACACACACACACACACAGAGAGAGAGAGAGAGAGAGAGAGAGAGAGAGAGAGAGAGAGAGAGAGAGAGATTTCTGTAACTTTGTTTAAAGACAACGAAAACTCCACGTCAGTCAAAAGCCGAGCTCTGTTTACAACTTCAGTGCATACAGGAAAAAAAAAAATCAAGGGTGTAATTCAAGTTACTTGCCATCTGGCAACAGACTGACTTTCCTTCTTCCGGGGGCCGGATCACCACGTGACTGACTGTATTCATATCACACATTGTGAAATGAGGAAGTTTTCTATCGCGCGTCGAAACTGAGATACATAGACATGTAGGATTCCCACCGTTGCCATTTTGGTTTCAGAAGTAATATGACTATAGGAAATACCAACACACGATCAGCGACCACTAGACGTTGACAAAACGCTGAGTTCTGTTTCTTCTCTTTCAGTGTGCTCTGCTGCCTTGAGCTGCTCGGCGACCCCACACCATGGAGTATTTGCCTGGACGTTACTTTACCACGATGTTCACTGTTGAGTATTATGACCCAGAAGCACAGGAGATTCTCAAGGATACCAAGTTCAATATCTTCAACATGGGATACACAGTTTACGATACGACCATTTCACGTATCACTCGCCCTATGTTGAAATTACAACTCTGAGCCACTATGGTGAGTACATTTCATTTATTCTGTTATGGCATTAATGTTACAATGAAATCACGTGTTCACTTTTTTTTTAGTTAAAGACATCTGATGCAGACGCCCCATGATACAGAAAGCTAAAAAAAAAAAAAAAAAAAAAATCATCATAAGAAAAGAACTGATGGTGCAGCCAAGTAAAAATTGACTGTTTCAAACAAAAAACATATAATCTGAGACGGGTCAAAAAGAGCCCAGTAGTAACAAGAAACGTTAGCAATTTTTTGGTGTTAAAATACAATGTACAAAAGCAATTTACTAAAAGTTAGAACTAGCAAAAGGGGGGCCACAAAAGCCGCTAACCCCCTAAAAGAAGCCCCCCCCCCCCAAAAAAAAAAAAAAAAAATAAATAAAAAAATAAAAAAATACATATAAAGCCAAGTAGAAAAAAGAGAAAATAAAGAAACAATACAAAAATTGTTAAGCTTATGGATATAATGAATATATGTGGGAGGTGGTGAATGTATGCACGTCAAATAGGATTATTTTACTTCTCAGTTTAATCTCACCATCATGCATGAGAAATATATATTGCCCCAGCTTCCGAGCCTTCCGTGGATTCTAACCATGACTTGGGAAGAACACCACATGAGCTGGCAAAGAGTTGGTGCAACCCCCCCCCAAAAAAAACAAAACAAAAAAACAACCCAAACCCCCCCCCCCCCCAAAAAAAAAACAACAACAAAAAACCAAAACAAAACAAAACAAAAAACCAACAACAAACAAACAAACAAACAAACAAAAAACCAAACAAAAAAACACAACAACAACAACAAAAAACAACCAAAAACAACAACAAAAAACACCCCCCCCCCCCAACAAAAAAAAAAACCCCAAACAAACAAAAACCACCCCTCCCCCCCCCAAAAAAAAAACAAAACAAAACAACAACAACAACAACAGCAACAACAAACAAAAAAAATCGCCCCCACCAAAAACAAAACAAAATACCAACCAACAACAAACAAAAAACAACAAACAAAACAAAACAACCCCCCCTCCACCCCCCCCCTCCAAAAAAAAAAAAAACAAAACAAAAAAACAACAACAAAACAACAAAACCCCAAAACCCCCCCCCCCCAAAAAAAAACAACAACCAAAAACAACAACCCCCCCCCCTCCCCCCAAAAAAACACAAAAACAAAACAACATCAAACAAAAAACAAAAACAAAAACAAAACAAAAAACCCAAGAACACGAACAACAACAAATCATCGAATGATAATTATGAAAAGTCTACATCCACCTCTACCAGTAATGGACAAGACACTGACTTCGTTCCTGGTCAAGCGACGGGAATAACATTAATGAAGAAAAATTTTGAGGAAAATGCGGAAAATCATATTCGTAGGTGCTGAAAAGCTGCCTTGAGAAACCTTCATTACATCATTTTAGGTGTTTAGCGCAAGGGGATACCCCATCGGATATCTAGCATCGGCGTCAGGGGCAGGTGTGGTAGGTGGGACGTTGTAGAGACGAGAGTCGCGACAGCCACGGTTGTCAGTGGTATTCCCCGGGCCATGATGGCCACCGTTAACCTGGTTAGGCTCTACCTGTGGCGGCTCTGGCATCTCTACCTGCCGTGCCGGGAGCGAGCTGGGTGTCGTGGCGTTGTTGTGGTTGATCGAAGGCTGGGGTTGCTCTGGGGTCGAAGTGGGAGGAGCCCGTCCGGGCTCTGATTGGCCCCAAGGCTCTGCACGAAGCGGTGTAGCGGTTGCCACGCGCGACGCTTCGCTGGGGTTGGAGGGAGAGGGTTGGGAGGGTGGGGCAGACACAGGGTCACCTGTCTCCTCTGCCTCTTGTTCCTGGTCCTCCTCCATATTCCCATCGTTTGTCTTGCCCTGGTCTGAAAGAAAGACAGCTCTTCTCTATTCCTTTACAGAGACGAGTATGCCAGATATTCGAATGATCCGCAACACTCAGTTTCTTTCAGTTTTGTTTTAGTGTTTCTTGATCTACTACACTGACCCGGCCAATAATTGCGTGACTCAGATCAGTAACTCAGACATACGACTGAACGGCCTCAACATAACCTAGTTAGAACTAGAAAAACACGACTGGGAAAGACCGTTTTCTATTTTTGTATTGATCAGTGCCAGTTGGTACTTTCTCAGTACACTGTTCCAAACTGCTAACACGAAGCACGTATTCAGAGACTGAAGCAGGCAGGTTCCGCGCCAGTGCCAAAAACTATACCGCCAGCATCCTGAGTCAGGAATTTGACATTTCAGTGAAAATTCAGCGCTACTAGTATGTGCAGCACAGCTGCGTAAATTAGCTAAGATCTAAGTACGTTTTGAACAGTTACTGTGACTTCTAAAACTGACGACAGTGGGGGAAAAACACCACTTCAACTTTACTAACCGAAAACTGATTAGCAGACGGAGTCCTTCCGATGTGCTACAGTCAGTTCTTACCTGACACACGCTGCCTACAGAAGTGTACAGGAGTTTAGATGAGAGGTTGCAGTGTAACTGCATTTGCTGCACTTACCCGCACTCTCCAGACTAAGCAGAGAGTCGCTTGCCGGACTGCCATCTTCCGTCTTGACGTAGTAGGTATGGGACTGTCGCTGGGTCTTCCTCCAAAGACAATAACAGAAAATTGCCAGCAGCAGGGCTCCCAGAAGGCTCCCGAATACGTAGGTCAGGATTTTGTAGATGTCGTCAGTGCCGCCTACACACACACACACACACACACACACACACACACACACACACACACACACACCATTAGGTCGGTATCAGCTCAATGCTGATTAGGTCCACAGATATTAGCCGACTCACACACGTTTTGATATTCTTGGAAGAGGGTACTTTTAGTGGGTGATAAAACACATGAGAACTTGAAGAGATTCCCTGACGAAGTATGAATGTAAATTAGCAGAGAGAGAGAGAGAGAGAGAGAGAGAGAGAGAGAGAGAGAGAGAGATCTTGAAACTGCATTTGTTGCTTTGTACTGTATTATAAACAACAACAACAACAACAAACAAACTTGAAAAACTTCAGTTTTTCCTGAAGTTACATATCGATTCCGAACTCTCCCATACCCATACCTTGCTCATCCAGTTGCAGTTTAAAGCAGTAGAGTTCGCACTCAGGTGGCAGTTCAGTATGGTTTCCACAATACACTGTCCGTGTGTCGCACCCTTGGCAACGCTTGGCACGCTTGTTGCAGAACTGAACCATTCTCTCACAACAATCTCTAAAGCAGCTGACCCATCCGGGCTCACACTCAAACTGGTCGTCTGGAGGATCGGTTGCCATGGAGTCCACGCGCTGCATGTCTAACAGAAGAATTAGAGAAATCAGTGAAGCAGATCAGCCGGAGTTCAGTCCATGCAGTTTTCAGTACCCGGACATACCAGAGTCATGTATGTGAATAAGGGTGGGTGTTTGGAGTTTAACGTCCTTTTCCACCACATAAGGGTGATATCAAAGACGGGGCAACGAGAAAAAAGGCCAGCACAAATATTTGGCCCCAGCCGGCGGGATTCGAACTCACGACCCGAGCATTGGGAGTCCAACGCTCTACCATTCGACCACCCCGGCTCCCCATGTATGTGAATAAAGGAATTGTCGGTGCACAGATATCTGAGAACTGACCTAAACTGAGGTTTCAGTCATCAGCGGGCGTTACTTTATGGTCCTTTGGTGTAAAAGCCTTTCAGTGTACGGAAATTCACTGACATACAGTCATGTCAGAATTATCCGGCTGCGACTCACTCACGGTAAACGTCACCTTTGTATTACGTTGTTGAATCAATGAGCCTAAACGCCGATCAGCCACTCTCTGCATGGCCACCTCAGTGTCTCGATCGGCTGGGGCCAAATGTTTGTGCTGGCTTTTTCATCGTTGCCCCGTCTTTGATATCACCCGTATGTGGTGGAAAAGGAAGTTAAACCCCGAAAACACCCACCCACTCAGTGTCTCGATCAGAGTTGGGGGACAATCAGCCATCATACAGTGCAGTCGCTCCACTGAAAGCTTAGTCAGTCTTTCCTACGATAATGCCAGTCGAGCTTCATTCAGTAAGCCGGCCAAATCACAGGCCGGTGAAACAGAAATGGTGACGTCGATAGACTTTGCTGACTAGATGACAGATTGGCTGGATAGGACCGGTTCGTCAAAGTGGTACGGAATGCACTGATGTGCCACTATGTCGCATCAACTTCAGTTTGGGGGGGATTGTCTGTGGTTCTGATTGTCAGTCGCGGAATAACTAAGGAAAAATACAAGGATATGATTACAAACAAACAAACAAACAAACAAACAAACAAAGGTCTAACACTGAAACGAATTTCTAGTAATGAGACCGGTTTCCGTGCTTGTCTACTACGAGACTAAGCGAGACTGAGGCTCAAATCTGCTGCCTCATCTCATGCCAGTCATGGCTGCCGCCGCGGCAGCGGCTTCTCCCACTTGAACTGTGGGTATTTTTTTCCCCGTAGTAATCAAAGCACAACAGTGAGTCGTGTCAGACATTGTCACAGGCGGGCTAGAACTCACCCATCATCACCCAAGACACACATATTTCATTCTTAAGCTTACCTGGTTCTGTAATGGCACCGAAAGACTGTGTTTTGCGCATAGACTGAGCGTAGCGCCGGTAAAACTGAACTGCTCACTCGGCAGGCCTACTTTTGGGGGAATCACCGGTGCCTAAATTTAGCGCCTCACGTCAGTAATGCAAACGTTTGATAAAATTATATAAAACACCAATACGTGTTAATTGAATGACACAGAGATTGCCAGTTTGCCCATCAATATTACTTTAACACATTTATGAATAATTTGCATAATTAAAGGAGGGACTGACATGAGCCGGATGGCGTATACCCCATTGCAGTTACGTAAGGGTAGATTATGCCAGCCGTTGCCTTTTGCCAGATACAGCAGAGTTGTTTCCCATTCCCGGTAGCAATTCACGTTGCTATGTGGTTTCATGCCAGAGAGCATGCTGCCGCACAGTGCTGTCGTCTGCTTCCTTTCGTTTAGTTGCACTAGTTTCTGCTGTTTGTTCAGTTTGAACTCCTGCTGCCGATTTCAACCGCGTTTTCTGTGCGGAAACAATAAAACGAAAACTTGTTTGTCCAACAGGCTCAAAGTCAGTGAGGGGGTGTGTGGATGTTTGGGAGTTTAACGTCCTTTTCCACCACATAGGGGTGATATCAAAGACGGGGCAACGAGAAAAAAGGCCAGCACAAATATTTGGCCCCAGCCGGCGGGATTCGAACTCACGACCCGAGCATTAAAGTCAGTGAGGTGTATCCCTATCACTCAGTGACTGAAATCTCGGCTCCGTCTGCCAATTCCTTCATGTGATCACTAATTTCAAACTGTCTCCGTCTCCGAATGCCGCACAACGACATCTTTTCAAAATGGCAGTTAGCTAGTCTCAATAACATTTTGTTTTGACACCGTGACCTGGAACAAGTTTTGACACAGACGAAACGGCTTTATTGAGTTTGCACCGGCAACAATACACACGAGAATATATCACAAAAGCACAAATGAGAGAGAGAGAGAGAGAATGAGAGAGAGAGAGAGAGGAGAGAGAGAGAGAGAGAGAGAGAGACTGACTGACTGACTGAAACGTTTATTTCAGGATAAAGACTTGTAGGCATGGTCTGCCTATCTTACAAGCTGTCCTGCTAATCTAGGAACACTAAAAAATAAAAGCTAACATTACCAAAAAAAAAAGTATACCAGGCACAAAGGGAGTAAATCTAATTAGAAAATAGAAAAAAAAACCCCAAAAAAACATGCAAAGATACAAAGAAGCGCAGGAAATTCAAAGGAAACACATCGGAAAATAGGTGAAGAAGTAGATAGCATGGTGTTTGAAATTGTAGTATACAACATAACTTGTAAAAAGGTAACATGTAATAGTGCCATCTGATAACGAGAGAGAGAGAGAGAGAGAGAGAGAGAGAGAGAGAGAGAGAGAGAGAGACAGACCCACTGACATGCTTATAGATACATGTCTGCCTTTGCCTGTCTGCCTGTCCGCGGCCAGTCCGTTTGTATGTCTCTCTGTCCATTTGTCTGTCTGTTTGTCAGTCTCCGTCTGTGATTTTATCACGGACTTGAGCAAATTACAGTTCAAAGTAAATCACAAGACCAACAAAGCGGATACAAGTGAAATATGACCATGTATCACATTCGCATGCCACTGTTCATATCAGGAGCAGACCTCAACCGAGGAAAAGCAGCAAACTGCATGTCCATTTGAAAAAGAAGAAGAAGAAGAAGAAGAAGAAAAAAAAAAAAAAGAAGTCAGTCACGTACAATATCACAAAGGAAAGAAAAAATCTCGCGTTCAAAATAATCTCCCGAACCGAATCACAACGGAAAGACATCGGTTTGAATTACAACCAAAAAGATGAAAGTCATATATATATATATATGTACATTTTCACAAGGGAAGAGAGTGAAAAAAAAAATACTCGCCGAAACTAATCACCAGAATGTAATCACAACAGAAAGACACCATTTTGAATTACAACTAAACAGATAAAAGAAAGATAAGTGTACAAGCTATGTTACATGTAGTCATGATATCCCTCTCCTGTAATCGACTTCCCCGATCACTCATGGGTTACCCAAACTATCTTACATGATGATATGTGATATTTTGATTTGTAAAAAAAAAAGAAGCTATGTTACATAAAGATATGTTATGAAGATACATTACCAACGTATCTCTTTGACAAACATTCCGTATGGAAATACTGATTAGGGTAGTAATGACTGATTATACAAAATGATAAAACCCACAACCAATGACCAACGTACGACAGATAAGCCGATAATAACCGGTATATGAGACCTACATAGAAAATGTTACGAGAGATATCATGTATTACCAGTGTATTACTCTTATGAAAATTTATGCAGGAACAACAACTACTGCTACTACTACTACTACTACTACTACTACTACTACTACTGCTACTACTACTGCTACTACTACTACAACATGCACTGCTACCACAACCAAAAACACCGCCAACCGAAGCAGACAGGAAACGAGCTCACAACCATGTACCTGTAAGATTAATGTTCTTTGTGTTTTGGATGTCAGTCTCACGACCATCTCAACGCTCACATAATAGTCATTCACTTGCCCTTCCAAACTGGCCGAGCTTATATGCACGTGCATAACCACTGCTGAAAGACAGAGAGGGGCACTGATCATAAATCCATATCAACCTGTTCCAAGATTTATATATTCAGTGACAAGCAATGATAACAATCCGCCCTCATTTTCATTCTCTTCTTTTGCTGTTTTGGTAATCAAACGGGAACAGAAATGTACAAAACGTTGAATTTTGTTCACGTCCGGGTTAGAACCAGACAGGCTAACATCTAAGGAGAAACATGGCAAACTTTGTTCTTTTTATCCTTGCTCTCTCGTTGTTAAGATTACTAGATGGCAAACCCACGGACATTAAGAGTTCCCATTGTCCATCACCGTGCAAAGATCTATTTCCATGTCTATGTTTTTCTAAAGGAAAGGTTCCGACAGATGATGTAGTTAAAAATACACATACGACTATAGAGAGATACATGTACAAATTGTCCTCGCCTTAGGTGCAACAGTATCTTAAAATGTCTAAAACGTCTCGTGTTGTCTGTTACGTTGCTCTCTTTTTGTTTTTTTATTGTTTTTGTATTCAGTTCAAGACGACTTAGCCTGAGCCAGGATGACCACCTTGCATTAGACAGTCGATGATCGAAGAGTTGGTTTCGTTTGAAGGCATTTACGCCTGATCAAGTCTCAAAGGATTTTCTAAAGTACACAGACTCCCTGCAATGTCCACTCGTGAAGTGACATTCACGTAAAAGGACATTAAACCCCGATCAACCGCTATTTCTTGTAGGTGGTCTTTGGTATACATACTTCGGCACGAAACTCAGTCGTACACAAACCTGTGAGATCTACTAAGATCTCTTCCACAGGGCCATCGCTCTGATCTTTGACCAAACTCATTGTGGAGGACAACTGCGCTAGCCCTTTTATTAGGGCTACACCCCAGAGGGTGATTCTCGCGCAAACAAGGGCACCTGTGAGATTCAGTAACTCCTGTCAAAACAGGCAAAGTTTTCTCCTGAAAGAGGACAGTTTACACTGACTGACAGTGACGACCGGTAGACGAATTTTAGCACCGGACTGGTACAGTTGCAATCCACTCTAGTTTCATGTCATAGCTGGCGAATGACGTACACTGACCAGTGTCCCTATGCAAAGCACTTTCGCCACGTACGGAACTTTCAGAATTAGGTCTGTTCTGACGTCAAACAAATTCTTTGTGACCTCTACAATGCTTTCAAGCACGAAGGATACCCTGCATGTTAAATCACGTTCGTTTTCCCCTGAACGTTTTAGAATGTTATTACAATTTTATATTTGACAATAAATAAATCAAATGTGGTTAGAAACAGATGCAGCAAGATAGCATGAAAATTGTGCATTTTATGTCTTTTTCTATTGGGCGTCTTGCATCTGTCGGAACCTTCCTCTTGGAAAACATAACAGCCCCAGTAAGTTTAGTTCCCCAAACATGTTCAAGTCTGACAGTGCACCAGAAAGTTCTTTGTGTCGTCGGGATGGTGTTGTGTTCTGTCACCCGTGACGGCTACCATGTCGTTGCTGCTTCCGCTGCTGCTGACGTTGCCGTTGGAGTTGCTGTTGTCGCTGATGTCGCTGTTACTGCTGGCCTTGCTGTTGCTGCCGTTGCCGCTGTCAGAGCCGTGGGCGCCGTCCGTGATGACGGCTGTGTGACTGTCGGCGGGTTGTTGTTGGAGGAGCAGGGCGTACGATTCTCCTTGGGTTCCGTCATTCTCAGGCTGGCCGTGAAGCGTCATCGGGGGTGTGTCCCCACAGTAGACGCAGCAAGGGAGGAACAGCCCTGCCACCTTGCAGCTGCTTTCGGCCGCTGGAGGACAAAATTAATACAACTTCAAATCATAATTATGTGGCAATCATCATTGACAATCTTTTGTACCTTCTCTTATCTGCGCGGGGAACCGGGATAGCCGAATGGTAGAGCGTTGGACTGTCGATGCTAGGGTCGTGAGTTCGAATCCCGGCTGGGGCCAAATATTTGTACTGACCTTTTTCTCGTTGCCCCGTCTTTGATATCACCCTTGCGTGGTGAAAACGGACGGTACTGAAACTCCCAAACACCCACTCACCCACCCTCTCTTATCTGCGAAAGAATCACTCTCTGGGGTGTAGCCATAGACAATTGCTACTGCTAGCGCAGTACGTGTACCTCAAAAGATCAGAGTGACGGTCCTGTAAGAGACCTTAGTAGATCACCAGGCGTGATTTTGTTTCTAATTACAATTTACAGCTTTAAACCCTGTCAGAAGGGTTGTTCCCAGATGCTCAAATATCACGACTCTTCGGTGAGATATCACCGGATATTACATACATGTCACAATAACAAACAGATGACTAAAGGAACTTTGTTTCTGAATTTATCAAAACCAAAAATTCATTTTGCAAAAAAATCCAACAACAACAACAAACAACAACAACAACAACAACAACAACAACAACAACAACAACAACAAAAAAACAACGAGAGAAATAATAATTAACAAGTGTAGAAGCAGAGAACAACACAAACTTCAAACTTACATGCGGTCGAGATGCTGTCTTTGGGAAGTTTTGAAAGCAGGTAAGAATTCTGGTTGCGATAGCGGAACAGGAACACGAAGGCGCAGAAAAGGACGATGGCAGTGACAATGAGCGCCACCATCAGAATCCACACCTCCACTGGAAACAGAAGAAAATCATCACCACCACCTTCACCACCACCACAACCACCATCATCATCATCATCGAGTCATCATGAGTCATCATCACGAATCGTCGTCGTCATCATCATCATCCATCCATCCATCCATCCATCCATCCATCCATCCATCCATCCATCCATCATCCACCCATCATCCACCACCATCCACCATCCATCATCCACCATCCATCATCCACCATCCATCATCCACCATTCATCATCAACCATTGTCATCATCAATTTTGTTACTCAGCCTCGACCAGTTTTGTATAAGACTCGTATGCGAAAAACACATGATGTGTGAGTCTTCAATGAAAATTCAAGTCAGTAAAGTCCCGTAGCAGTTTAGTACTCACATGTTTTATTCTCCAGGTCGCTTTCGATTCCATCGCTCTTTGTTTCCAAGCGTCTGATTTTGTAATCTACATGGGAAGAGACATTCTATGAATTGACAAAGCTGGCTGAATTCTGTATGATAGACATGGGCTGCTTGCCAATCGTGACTGAAGAGGAGTTACGCTTGTTTATTCATTTAGTTAGTTGAAAAAAAAAATTAATACGCTTTAACAGTGTGTGTGTGTGTGTGTGTGTGTGTGTGTGTGTGTGTGTGTGTGTGTGTGTGCGTGCGTGCGTGCATGTGCGTGCGTGCCGGAGTGTGTGTGTGTGTGTGTGTGTGTGTGTGTGTGTGTGTGTGTGTGTGTGTGTGTGTGCCGTTTCAACTCATGATTTAGACATTGTGATTTGATTCCCTGTCTCGTTTCAACAACAATCATGAGCCGCGCGAATAGAAAGGCAAGACTGTGTACGGGAAGGGAGACAACCTAAGTACAGAGCTTGTAGGTAGACTCCAGAGTGCAGTCCCTTTTCGGCGTATCATGAAAATGTACTTTCCCCTGAAAAAACTCTGTGCCCCAGAGAGTGCTTGCATGGCGGCCGTTTTAGTCTCCCCCTTGTGTTGTGTCAAGCTGTCGCTTGTCTTATATTTCTATGAGTTACATTCCGTGGAGCTCTCTTTCTTACATTTTACATTGATGACTCACGCATGTTGAACTTCAGTCAATTCTCTATAGGTAAATTCGTTTACGTGCTCAGTACTGCTGCTACTACTACTACTACTACTACTACTACTACTGCTGCTACTACTACTACTGCTGCTTCCATTTTACATCGATGACTCATGCATGCGACTTTGTTCTTATCGGAGACCGTGTATGTCTTTCTCATGATCAGTCTCTGGTTCTCGAGCATTCCGGCAGTTCTTAGGTGTGTTCGCAGTTCACTGAGTCAAGTTTGTCATAAACAGCTTTCCCGTTTAGACAGCTGAGGCCGATACTGATTCAAGCTCAGTCGCCTGCTACATGTACCATGATTTGTCAGCCGCGGTACGAAGATAGACCCACGTAAGGAGACTGCAAGTTATTACGGGCACACGTAAGCATAAAACACAACAACAGCAGGCTGCTCACAAATAGAAAACCACTTTCTCGTAATGCATCGGACTGATATGGGCTTAGGCCTGCTGGTAATACCCGTTGCGTCAGTCTCAGCTCTGCAAACCGCTTTTAGCTCACTGAATATCCAAAAACACGCAAGGCTGACTGTAACTTTTACAGGTTTGCCGTAATTCGGGCCAGGGAGAAAAAAATCCTTTGGGCTCAGGCCGTCGAAAGTTACGTTGTGTCTAAAACTGTTGACCCAGGATGTTAAAGACAGCTAGTCAATGACACGAATCAGTAACTTATTTCAGTATACTCCGATTACGCAATGGCAGTTTTGGCAAAGTCACGTTTTGCATGGACATGCACTGATGCAGGTGCTAATTGAAGAAGTACTGCTTGCGCCATGGTAACATACTGGTGCGCATTCACAACACATATATGTTTTACTGTTTGCACCCTTAGCAAATTACCTGTATCATTCAGCTTGAGGGTTAAGGTGGCTTCTTTCTCCAGCGAAGCTTTGAGAGCCGACCCCGTGGCATCGAGTTCGCCTTTAACCTCAGCGAGAACTTTCTCTAAACACACACACACGCACACACACACAGAGTCAAGATTCGTCAGAAAAGGAACATTAACAACAAAAAACTACAACAAAGAACAACAACAACAAAATAAAATCACCAACAGTACAAAACAAAAACAAACAAACAAACATACAAAACAAAAGCTAAACACGCGTTGTTTTAGATAGCAGTTTAGGTCACTGACGTGGAGCAGTACCGCTGGTCCAACAGCACAAACCAAATAATCATTCGGCAGTGAAATACAACAGTTAAAAACCAAAAACGAACCAGCAGGTGTAGACAAAAACAAAAACAATTCACAGAGCAGATTTGGGTACTTACCTTTCTGTGTCAGGTTGGCATACAGCTGGGTCACAGTGTCCTCCAGGTTCACCTTTTGATTCATGAGATCCTCAGTCCTGTTCTGCAGCGAGTCGATGACGAGTTTGCCTAGTATTCCTGTAGATCATAGTTGACACTCTCGGATGTACGAACAGCTCAAGAAGAAGAGGGGATAAAGTGGGGAGACAGGCAGGCGCCACTGACTTCAAAATTACATATGAAAATAAGAACCTGAGAGGTTAATGTTACGCTGGCGGCCCGTTTGATTCGAGGACTGTGATTACACAGACAAACAGTTAATAAAATCGACATAAAAGGGACAGAAACCACTTAACTTTCACAAAGGACGGCACGGTCCTTCCTGAGGAAGGCGAAAGCCAAAACGTTGACCCATGCCGTCCTTTGTGAAAGTTAAGCGGTTTCTGTCCCTTTTATGTCGATTTTATTTGCTTAACTTGTAACCACTTCGCAGTCATTACCGTTTCCTTTTCTATTCAACCGGTTAACAGTTAAAGAATTCTTAGACAGCTGTGATAATCCTGAGATCAAATTCCATCACATACGATGGCATTCTCAGCACAGTAATTTTTTTTTTTTTTTTTTGGCTGCACTTTTTACACGGGACTACAGACATACATCAACAAAAACAGTGACAGTGACAGTGACAGTGACAGTGAAAATGTACAGTGAGTATTTACAGACCGTGTAAAATGTATGGCAGACAGGTTGAAGACAGCATTAGTATCAAACGAATTTTAATCTACACAGGACATGACACAGTAAACTTTACTGAAAAATTGAAAGCTTTTAAATTTTAAGTTTTGTAGTTTGTGCTGCCGGTTAGAGATTCTGATGTCGGTGACAACCAAAATATTGTCAAAATGTTACTTACGCTCGCACATGGCTTCGCAGGATGGGTACTTAAGTTTCAGGTGTGTCACGTTGTAGGCACACCAAGCTTCGACTGCTGTGCAGTTTCTGCAGGTTTTCCACACTGGATCGTCGGAGCAGAACTCCTCATACCCGCATGTGGTCCCATAGCAGTCCCTCGGGCCCAGTCCGTACCACACTGTTCCTTTTGACGGTCCTGTTGGTTGAGATGATCCGTAAGCCGACAGGAACAGCAGAACAGCGAATATTGAGAGTGTCATGGCTCGTCGGTCTGAAAGAGAAAGAGCTAGCGTTTCATTGACTGCAGGCGTGACAAAATCACAGAAAACAGTGAGTGTTCACTTGAAATGCCGGCTCAGTTTCTTTGTTTTTCAGGCAGAAGCGTTCGTTTTACCCCAACCGCCATCTGGGAGGCCTTAGCAGTTTTATACACAAGAATAAAATGTTCATATCCTTGATCCGTGGTATTGGAGGGCCTCAAAATACAAGGGAAAGCACCGCGCAATTCTTGCAAAGTGAGATCGCCTTTCCACCTCAAAATGCATTTCTGTTTTGGTCACGCATGGGGGGAAAGTGAGCAAAACATCGCTTTAAAAGATCTTCCAGCACCTAACTACCCTCTAGACGTGGGTCTGACATCCTCTATTTCAGACTGTTCTTCTTACGGACACTGAGCTTCGCAGCGTTTTTGTAAATTTGTAAATTTGAAAACAACGCTACCGACAATACTTTTTTTGTTGTTGACGAAACAAGATCAATTCATAAAAGGGTAAAACACAAGTTCAAAAGACGACTTTGAACTCTCGAACTTCGTAGAGTGTATTGAATGCCTGGATTTTACCTCTTTACAGTAAGATTTTCAGAAAGTTGAGTGTCAGCCTCCAGAACAGTGGCACACTGGCAGGTCATGTGTGCGCAAGTGTGTCCTGAATGCGTGCATGCATGCCGCTTATAGGAGACACTTTTCGGGAAAGCCCGTTATGCCGTCACTGTTTAGTTTGTCAGCTGCATGCTGCACTGTACCCTATTTCGGGCGGATGCAGAACCATGGAAAAGTCTAGAAAAGAAAAGCCACTAGTGAGGAGGATGTCAACGTGCACGATGTTTATCGGAATGGTTATGATATCTCATTTGTTCAAATTTGTGTAATACGATGTTTAACTATACGGCGGAAATGACCTCTGAGAACAGTTCTGTTGTAAACTCGGGTTCGTCAGTCAGTGCTGCACCGGCTTCATGGAAGGAAGACTGAAGCTATTCCTCCATAGACGTCAGTAGGTTCCCGTGCTGCACGCACTGATTTAAGTCTGTGCCGACGGCCGTGTGGTGTACTTCATACCATAACTAAGTGAACCACGTAGATACCGGATGTTCCTAACTCTCCGCTACATGGGAATTTCTTCTTTTTTTTTGGGGGGGGGGGGGGGGGAGGGGGGGGGGCTGAAGCAAAGTTGCGCCCTTCTGAATCCGCCACTGTTCTGCTACGTTCCTATGCATGCGTTTAGCGCAGCACGTGACGAGAACGCCGCGCGGCGGCCATGGCCGTTCAAATTCTTTGCCCATATTTGGCAGCCAGCGTCTTCGTACCGCACAGCACAGAGTTTCTGTTTGCAAGTGACACTTACACAGACCGCAGGCTCAGCTGAAGCGCGTAGAACTACTGTAAGTTCCAGAACTGAAGCTGCAGCTTCACCACAGACCGGACAGACTGACTTTGTGAACTGAAGCCCCTGCCCAGATATCTTCCTGTCCTAGCGGGTCTCCCATCCCCCTGATCAGTATTAGCGACTCCTCATGTCTTAGGCTGAGCTTAGTTGCCTCCCTTGTGCTGCCTTAGCTGTGGTGTTGACTGGTTCGCTCAGTCTTGAGAAATTTTGCAGGCAGACGGACAGACAAACAGACACACAGACAGACAGACAGACAGACAGACAGACAGACACACACACACACACACACACACACACACACACACACACACACACACACACACACACACACACACACACACACACAACCGCCATCAGTTAATACTTAGTATGCAGGGGCTTAAAAGCACAAACACAATTATCTAAGGAGAAAAATATCCAGGTATGGAATTTTTGTAGCGGCACGCACGACTTCGAACCGAGAACTCCAGAGAACTGATTCAGGCCTCCAAGTGACACCGGTTATGGAACACTCTCAGTTAGTGTTATGGTTTACAAAACGGTTCCACAAAAAAGTGGACCTAGAAGAAGCCTTCATAATGCATCACCATACAAATCCATAAACCGTCTTTGTCTGCCTAGACTGAAAGTGAAATGTCTACTTACCGGTAACAACACAGACGCGTGATTGTGTCAGTTGCGAATTCCAGACGAACGGTCAAGTCAGTAGCTAACCGGAAGATGTGGTAGCTCTCTGTTTGGGACGCCGGTGTGGCGGTGATGACGTACGTAGTGCGGCAGATGGCACTAGAATCCCTTGTCCGCAAGGCAGGAGGAAGACCGACGTGGATTCAGTTCGGGAAAATCCATTTTGACTCCAAGTGTTCGCTTCCGTAAGACGTCAGATTTAGCACCACGTCAGCCGGTGTGGAGGCAATGGGGCGGCAGTCATGGTTGGGTCAGTTAGCAAACAGTAGAAACTGGGTGGAGGGGTCGAATTTGTTATGCTGTGGATCTGAAGCTGGGATGGGGGGAAGGGGAGGGGGGGGGGTGGTGGAAAGGGTAGGGGAGTCGTGAAATGAGAAGTACTGGTGTAGTGGTAAACTACCTACAGCAGATATGCAAAGCGGTCCACATCGAGAGACCTTTTGGTTTACTTGGAAACGGAGAGAGGGAAATGCCAGGTAGAGAAAAAGACACACACACACACACACACACACACACACACACACACACACACACACACACACACACACTCTCTCTCTCTCTCTCTCTCTCTCTCTCGCGCACACACACACACACACACACACACACACACACACACACACACACAATGAGAGAGAGAGAAAGAGAGATGAGAGAGAGAGAGAGAGAGAGAGAGGGGGGGGGGAGAGGAGGGGAGGAGCGAGGCCGGGGGTGTAAATTTACCAGATAAAGAAATGACGTCGTCAGTCGTGATCAGCTGTGATAGAAAATCCAAAAATACGATCTGCGTCATGTTACCAGCAGACCGAAGCACCGGGACCAGTGCGGCAACTGACACTATGACTGCGCCACACCCTGATAATGTTTTGTGTATAGCTAGGATACCACAGTGCTAGGCACCTGTGTCCTGGTGACACGTTGGCATGGGGAAGAAGCTGCATGTAGCATCCAGTTTACTGTGTTAATTCAGCAAACACTCTACATCCTAAGACGCCGCCTAACAGGTAAGAAATGAACAAACTGTCCTTTTTAAAATTTTGTGTTTCTTACTTTTATTTCATGTGAATGAGGTTTGTTTCTGTACCTGTTCTCTGTACGCGATCATGTTTCCAAGACCCCCCCCCCCAAAAAAAAAAAACAAAAAAAAAAAGAGAAAAAAAGTGACATTGTCTAGGTTTTTTTTTTTTTTTTTTTTTAACATTTGTGAGGTTAATATATGTGTAGATTATCGATTATAAAACTGCAGCATGCGAATTATAAATGGCGTTTTTTACATACGGCATAAACTTGCATGATACAATATATGACAGGTGACATGCTTTTTAATGTTTATTACATACAAAACAAAACAAAAATCAAATAATAAAAACAACATTTAGATTAAATTGATTCACGAGGTATCCCCCCCTCCCCCCTCCCCCACTGTCATGACATGAACAAATTATCCATCACACAAAGCATGAATATTACATTAAGTATGCTTAAAATGATCCCAGTCCCATATACCAAACAGCACAACTGTCACAAAAATAGAATGACGAGTCACACAAAGCAACGGTGGAATGTACAAAGTTCTTGTCTGTTTCATCATTATCCTATTGCTGAATACTGAATTGACTGGCAATTGAGCGGTGGTGGGTGGACGTGGGTGGGTGAGTGTTTGGAGGTTTAACGTCCTTTTCCACCACGTAAGGGTGATATCAAAGACGGGGCAACGAGAAAAAGACCAGCACAAATATTTGACCCCAGCCAGGATTCGAACTCACGACCCGAGAATTGAGAGTCCAACGCTCTACCATTCGGCCACCCCGGCTCCCCATTGAGCAATGGTGCCGACCGCTTTCGTACAGATGACTATGAACTGTCAGCAAGAAATGCTTTATCTGTACAGCTTGTATAGACACGAGAGCGTGTACGCCATACTACATTAAACATTAATTTATTTTTTACAACATTGAACACAAAAGATACACTACATATGCATAAGTCCAGTGAAAAAGAATGAGTGAAAGGGCGAAGTTAAACATTTATAAAGGCAGGGTTTTTGGTTTTTTGTTTTTGTTGGGGGTGGGGGTAGTGGGGGAGGGGGAGGGGGAGGGGAGGGTAGGGGAGGGGAGGGGAGGGGAGGGGGGGGAGGGAAGGCAATGACATTAACTTCTCAGCTGCTATCATTTTTTTTATACATCGACCATTTGCTAAAAAGCCTGTTAGATAACTCGCAGTATTGGTGTATTTTCAGCAGCGAAAGTGAAGCTCGAGTTTGCTGTAATGTGTAGCAGTTTTCTCAGAAATGTGAGGAAAGGGGGATGGCGGGTGGGGGTGGGGGTGGGTGGTCCAATACTCCAGATTTCTTCCTGAGCAACCATCACAATCTCTGTCAGACATTCTTACACAGCAGACTCCTCCTCCACGTGACGTCTTTGCTTTATTAAATTAGAGGAAAGTCATGAATCTTGATCGGTGTAGCCGACCGTCATCTCACTGGGTGCCCGAATCCACCAAGGCCCGACCGTTTCCAATCGGGTTGCGGGTACCTGGCGCGATTATCATCTCGTGGGCATCCAGTCCTTGGTTCTCCGGGGTCACTCCAATCAGACGAGGCCCGCCTGGGCTTCGGACGTGCCTGTCATCCGGCATGACCACGCCTTGTGAACTGGGAAGACCTCCACCGTGCCCGCTCCGTCTGCCGCTAGTATCAGGGACGCCGGAGTGCATTTGGGGCCTGGGGTAGTCACAGAAGCCGTACTGGTTTTGGGTGCTCAAAGGACGATTCGTGTTCGGGCGTCCGGGCGTGCTGTGGTAGGGGTGGGTGGTTTTGCCGGCTTCGTCCTTGCAGTTGGCATCAGACACGCTGTAGCCGTGATTGTCCAGACTGGAATGGTGGCCGCAGTGGTCATCCCTTGGATGAGTGATGTTTGTCGTCATATTTACATTGACTTGAACGCTGTGACTGGCAGCGTAGACTGTTTCTTCAGGACCTTCTCGGGCACCTCCGGGACTGGAACGAGGTGGCTCAGGTTTTCCGTCCGGATCGATGAGATTGCTGCCTTGATCGCTTGGCTTCTGAGTTGGAGCAGCTTGAGAACGAGGGTCAGCAGATTCTGATGCGTTGCGGACATTATTAGGAGCAGCAGGTTCTCGGTTGGCACTTGAAGGCCTTGGGCGGATGGTGCTGACGCCAGAAGGAGTGTTGTCGGCAGACGATGAAGTGCTGTTGTCACCTGTTGAAGCACCGTTGGAGTCACACGAAGCACTGTTGGCAGCTGCTAAAGCACCATTACCACGTGCAAATGCGCTGTTGGCAGCTGGTGAAGTGCTGACAGAGCATGGCAAATTGCTGTTGGCACACGGCGAAGTGTGCTCGGCATAATCGACTGCTCTTTGGTTTAGATGCTCCTTCACGACATCCCGACGCTCACTAGGTCCTGGGACTTCTTTCACAAGCGCCGTCTCCGACGCAGTGTCACTGTCATCATTCATATCCAGATGTACGCCGAGTCCACTAGCGCCTGTCACCGTGACGTCATTTTCAGAGACAGATCTGGAGGATTTTCCTTGATCACCTTCTTCGCTTTCAAGTGCCTGCCCAGGTTCATTGCCTCTTAGAAGCGAATGCGTCTCATGGATATCTCTCTCCTCGTAGCTGAGTTCATTTGTCATTGCAGCGCCGACCGACTGGATCTCATTCTTGCCGTTTCCTTCGAGCTTAACCACTGCAATCAGAACATCGTGTTTTGTCAGCATTACGGTTTCATGGAACTGGTTATTCCAGTCTGATTCGTAGGTACAAACCTCCCGGCGGCTAACAAATCTTTCGAAACAGGAATCTAAGCAAGCAACTCACAGCATTTTGTAAGCTTCTTGGAAAGCTAATTCCAGTTTGTTTTAGTATAAATCAGTAAAACCTGTTTATGAATTACTTATGCTCACCACAGACTCTCTCCAACGCCGTGTTGCAGATTGTAGGGCAGAATAAAGCTCGGACTCTCTTGGAAAGCGTGGCCAGACACTTTGGCCGGAGACAGTACAGGGTAAAGGCGCACACAACAATGAAGAAGACAGCACTGACGGCGATCAGAGCTATTGTTTCCGTACTGGGACCTGCAATTGGTAAAGAGGGCACATTAGAAAATGGACATTTAAAACGTTTCTCATTAGTACCTGTAGCAATTAAATTCTACTGTTATTTGGAAGAAGAAGAAGAAAAAAAAAAAAAAAAACTATACAAATGTAATCAAATCCCTGACGGTAGAATTGGGTATGTGCCAGAGGAGAATGTCTGTCACATTACGATGTGTCTTATATGGCTGCCGGGTACTGCACTTATATACATGTGTTTGCATTTTAACAGAAGTAAGCATTGAACAAACAGTGCCATGTTAGACCAACGCACACATTAACAGGACCCAACGAGGCTGCCTACGGCAGGAGGCCAAGGCGAGTTGTTTAACCGAACGATCTTTTGGTTGTGGAACTTGTACGGAAAGGTTCGGCGAACCTCGCACAAGATCGGCCCAACCGGCATAAACTTCGCACGTAACTTCACATGTTGGTCTAAGGGGGACAACTCACCACTCGCGTCAGCCTGCTGTGCAGGACCGGTTGTTGAACTTGAAGTATCGTTGTGGTACTGGAGGTTGTGACAGAAGAGATCGCAGTCACGCGGCATGTCAAAGGTACCACACAGATGTTGCTCTGTCGCACAGCTTGGACATCGCTGTTCGAAGTCATTGCAGTACATTAATCCTCTCACGCAGCAGTCTCTGTGGCAGGAAAAGTAACCGTCCGGGCAAGACTCCGACATTTTGTCCTGGTACCAAGTTCACGAACTGCAGTCTGCAAATACAGATGAACTTATGGAAATTTTGAGCGACCTTCTATGGCTGATACCAGGGTTTTTTTGTTTTTTTTTGGTTGCTGCTTTTTTTGTTGCCATCTCCAGTGGTGTTCCTCCCAGGTCATGGGTGGAGTCCACGGAGGGCTCGAAAGCTGGGGCAATTTTTATTATGCATGAGGTTGGAGATGAGGATGATGGTAAGATGATGCCATGGAGGTCCGTGTGGTTTGGGGCTGCGGGACAGGGCCGCATTCCACGCTTCCTGTCATAAATAGCCCGGCGTTCACCAGGCCCGGGAACTACGGCACCTGCGGTGCCAGCCGTGTAACCATCCACATCAGAAGACGTGTCATACCAACTTGAAGGGAAGCACCCCCAAAGTCGCACCCGTGAAGTGGGTGAATCTCGGCTGTGTGGCACCAGCCTCCCCTTTGGGCCCATAGCACACCCGCTCTGGGTAGGAGCCGACCTAGGTAGGAAACATCCCGCTTTGTATGAGTTCTGCATGGTAGACTGGTTTGTAAACGGATCCGTCAGAAGCGTAGTGTTAAATGCTTTGCCATGGGACGTTACAAAGCTTGGTTTTAAAGATGGCCCACTGTGGAGGTAATCTCCCTTACGAACGCGCACGCACTGACACGCAGAGAGAGAGAGAGAGAGAGAGAGAGGGAGAGGGAGATCGTGGCATAACTTAAGTAACACAAGCTATATCAGTGGCGCTTGGATCAGAGCCTGTTTGGGACCCAATTGCATCTGCATAAATATGTGTCATCAAAGCGTAAGAACTCAGCTGTAACGTCATCAGATCATAATATGATCTTATATGACTTGAAGTTATGACGTAAAGTCATCTTGACACCCCTTGGAAGTGCACTGCTTAATCGGAGACAAAAACGTCAGTTGTTTATGTGAACACGTGAGCTATGAAAGTCAAGTTTTTCTTCAGTAACTGGCTCGGGTTACAAGTATCGTGGCTTGCTCGGCCGGAATAGAATTCCATAACTTCAGCTGTGTCAGGGGAATCTTAAGTGGGTGTTACACTTTTGTTATGGGCACAAAGTCAGCCAACAGTACTGATATTACCCCCCTCACTGAGACCGGCTACGCAAACAATTACGGTGCCGTTTGGAAGCTGTCCTTGACCGTATAATCTGGTTTCACTACGTGTCAAGTTTCCACACTACTGTCAAGGTTTATTGCGTTGTTTACTTGCAATGCAGAGAGGGTTGTGTACTTTTCCAGCTGTTGTCAGTGCCGGGTTTTGTCGGTTCAGTTTCGCATTTCAGTTTTTATTACCGGTTGGATAGTATTGATATCTGATATGGTATGGTATCGGAAGGTGGAGTATATATGCGCCGTAGCATATACTCCTCCTTCAGATACCGTATCAGATATCCGTGCGGCGAACCTACGCCAACCAGCACGCAATATGGTAAACGCTTTGGACTGAGCCGCACGACACTTTACTGACAGAGTAGTATTTAAGATCAGACCTGTCACCGCGATTCTTTGCCGGCCTACGATAACACATCGTTCGCGAGAGGCATTGCGCCGTTGAATTACAGGCTACTGGGCTGCATAATGACATGCACGGCTTACGCCAGGCCGGGGTGAACTCTGATATTTTTAATAACGGTTTCTTGCCAGTGGAGCGAGCGCGCATTTCAGAGCGGTCTTATCTTTGAGGCGGCCTTATAAAGAGAGATAAAGAAGCCGGAAAGAAAAAAAAAAACAAAAAACCCGCGGTCTGAATATATTATGCAAATACTTCTGCTGGGGCTGCACGGCTGTGGATTCCCGCCAGGGTTCTTCAACGCCGAGTCTCAGCACAGCTTGCCAAGTGCATGTATAAGTCGGGCATTTCTGGGAAAATGGCGGGCTGATAGCGTCAGTTTGGGTTTGCATTATACTGGTGCACTGCAGCCGTAAAACATACAACGCATAATTCGTACGGGAGAACGTGAAGGTAAACCTGCATTGCAACTGTCCGGGTTTTTTTTTTTTTTTTTTTGCTTTTTTTTCTAAACAGGTCTACCACTGAAGTCGTGTGTTTTTTTTCTAAACAGGTCTACCACTGAAGTCTTTTTTTTTTTTTCCTAAACAGGCCTACCACTGAAGTCTGCAGTTTGCAAATCTACTCCCTTCTGCAAAGCGTACTGGAGCGTACATCGGACTTGTTGGACTGGAAATAGCTGCGAGTAGTTCATTTCGTCCACGGTAAGTAATATTATCTTACCCCTGTTTGCTTTTGTAGTAAAGCATTGAAATTGGAACGGTTGGTCGGCCTATGGATCCGAGCAGTGCTAAAACTCTACCTTTGCGCATTTTTTGCAGTCTCCCGTGCAGCAAACGCTTTTTTTCCTTTAAAAAACCCAAAAAGACTCCCATTACTTCGCGTTATGTTATTTTTTAGATTTTACAACGGGCAATGAAGTAGTTTGTATTTAACTGCGTGGAAGTGAATGCACGTGACGCACGTGAGCGTGCTTGTTGGATTCATCTCGCAGCGCTTTGAGCAAGGCAGTGGAGAAAAAGCGCTTATATTCTTCTCACTATTACATAAATTTTACAAATAATGTAAGAAGAAAAAGGGACGTTTTCTAAAATGTTCACAAATGCGCTAAGTTAGACAGCAAATAGTAGGCAAGAAGACAGTATAATGCCAGCAAACCATCGTAGACTGAGACTCAGCGCCGAACCACCACTAGGGAGTTAAAATGTGCTGTTTCTTGAACTCTTATCCCAGCAAGGTTTGCAACTCTGGCCGCTCTTCACTGTGAACATTTGGCTACGTGACGGTATTAGCTTCTGGGGCATGTAGTAACGACTCGGCTAAATATAGTATAAAATCTTTGCCCCTTTTAAAATTTGTGTGCAGAGTAAAATATGGCAATCTGGTGCTTTTTGTTGGCTTTGTAAACAAGTTTCATGCCAGGTAATAGTAAAATTAGGGGAACATGAGGCTGGCTTGTGGACTATTTGTATTCATGCGCGGCTGGCACAGGAGCCAGCAGACGACCGTGGAATGAGGGAGTATGTGGTCGCTGCCAACATTGCCAAAAAACGGAACATTGGAATTTGTTTAAATTTCCTCTACACATGAGTCTATGGCTGCCTGATTTTTGTGAATTTTTTGGTGAATTTTAAAGCATTTCTAGGGTGTCATCTGCAGCGTTATGTGTAAGAGGAATATATAGCGTTTTCCTCCAGATTTGCATCTGTGTCGCGTAGCCTGTATATACTCCGTGTGCATTCAGTGTGAAATTTAAGTACCACTACAACTGTGCTTTGCAAACACAACACAGTGCCCTTGTGCGCAAGGTTAACATTGGATGATCCTGCCAAATAAGATACTGGTCCCTTTGGGTTCGTTGGGCCTACTCATACCCGTTTCGCTTATCAGGCGACCTAGCTATCTTGTCACAACGCATTCACTTAGTCTTCTTTCTCCCTAAGTCTGCCTGTATTTTGCGAAGCAAGACTGAAGAGCGGTGTACTAATTTCGTCTCACTCACTTCATTCTTTCAGAGTTTACACATAGGTATACTAATGACGCTAATTTTGCAGTGCACCGATGTCCTTCGAGTTTCCGAAAAAAAAAAAGAAAGAAAGAAAGAAAGAAAGAAAGAAAGAAAGCAAAAAAAAAAAAAAAAAAAAGCTACGGCATAATTAGGCTACTGTGCTAGTCTGTCAAGCCGACATTCCCTCTGTCAGAGCTACTCGTTACATTTCCCTCCAAAGCGACATACTCATGCATGACCTCACATATACACAGGCAGTGCTGTGGTACATGTAGTTTCATGTTATACGTCGGTCGACTCAGTTTCGGCGAATAACTTGAAGATGGCTCATTTTTGTAGACTGAGTAGAATACTTTTATTTCACAGGAAAGGATACATTACACGGTATTCCAAGTCAATTAGACACATTGACACATCTATATCATATCTAAATATAAATCTGTATATAAACAGTATACAAAAACCCCCAAAACCCACAATCCTTATGAAAACAAACAACAAATTTTCATGAAAAATAAAGGAGTGGAAAATGTAAGAGGAACAAAGACATAATAAATAAGCGGAACAAACAATAAAAGGCGAATGCATTTACACTTACACAGAAACTGACGGGGTGGCCGAATGGTACAGCGTTGGACTTCCAACGCTCGGGTCGTGAGTTCGAATCCCGGCTGGGGCCAATTAATATTTGTGCTGGCTTTTTCATCGTTGCCCCGTCTTTGATATCACCCTTACGTGGTGGAAAAGGACGTTAAACTCCCAAATACCCACCCACCCACCCGAAGTAAAACTATACATTTAAACTTTCATATTTGATAGTGGGTACCAATGTCTCGATTCAAATTTGAATCCACTACCATCCAACCAGAAAAAAACCCAAGCAACTAAAACAAAGACACACAGTTTGTACAGAAGTTTAAAAAAATGGAAGCGTGCTATCACTCACTGTTGTCGTTCAGAAACTGAAACGATGATGGCGAAAACCCACCCACGTTTAAGGATCAAATACCGAAACGCCTCGCTGCTCACCCACGACGCTGCTGGACCTTAAAACTTCCGCAGAGAAATGAAAACAGTATTAAATAGCTGGTTTACCTGCATGGTGCTTTACCTAAAACCCCCGTTAGAGAAAACCTACCTGGGGAATTTTTGGAAAGCACCTTTTCCATTTTTAGCCACACGTCAAGTAATGTACATATAATGCACCTATCACAGAGGTCAGATAAGCATTTGGTACACAGCCACGGCTCTTTGAAATCGTACAAAAAAAGGGGTGCAGTGTGCATTTCTGTGCTGTAGAGGTCATGAGCTGTGTGACCTTTGTTCTACCTATATCGATGTGCAAGCCGTTCATCGATCCTAATTTCTATATGCTATATATGCTATATATATATATATATATTCCTTTGACATATTGGTTTATAGGAAGCTGGTTTCCACCCTGTGACTTCGATTCCATAATTGTTTGTTCTGACATCAGCAGAATATATTGATTTTTCCTATCGAGTCGATACGTGCATGCGTGCATGGCACGACAGACTCTTAAAAACACTGAGATATTGATATCGATCCACTCTTTTGATATTACGAATACGTTGCTGACTATTCTTGTTTCGTTATTTCTAACGTGTGTAAAATTTGTTCACTTGATGTAGTAAAACAGATAAACGCACGCAAGTAACAATCAAACAAAAATTACTGTGTCAGTCAATGTGTCAACATCAGACGAAGCAAAGAAGTGCACATGCAGTCATGGTTATATTTACCTTCTTCGTCATTTGAAACAGTAAACGGTAGCCGTACTATAGAGGGTGGGTTGGTGGGTGAATGGGTGTTTGGGAGTTTAACGTCCTTTACCACCACTTTTGAAGCCTTTTTTTTTATTTCAACAGAGACAAACTTATAAAAAGTAAGGTAGGTTTTCCAGTAAGTTTTCGCCGGGTTGAGCGAAGGTACTGCTAGTTTAAGTCTTTGCGTTTTGGCCAGTTGATGACATTTCTTAAAGCGAACACCAGCTCTTCGGACGTATGGGCGACGAGCGGCTGGATAGAGGTATTTTAAGGTCTTCAGGTCTTTTTGTCCATGATCTTCAGAACTGAACTTGAATCCGGCGCTTCCCCGAACCGACAACTGGTGCAAAACAGTTTTCTGAAAGTCTACAGTTAGTATGCATCATGTGATCGTTGTAGTCATAATGCATGTCATTTACCTAAGCCAAGTCCAGTAAAATCTGCCCATTGCTAAGCGCACGGATTTTAATTTTTGTCCACGCAGATTTCCTTTTTCTTATTCAAGGAACGACTTCACGTTAGCGGTGGATGCGCAGTTTAGAAAGCAGAAGCGTCAGCTTGTCATCTAACCGCAACGAAAACCACCCTCCCCCCTCACTTTCTTTGTAGGGTAAACAGGGTATATGGGAGGTGGGGGTGGGGGGTGGGGAGTGGGGGGGGCGGGGGGGGGGCTCGTCTATGTTAAACACAACAGACTTCAGTGCAAAACCGGTTCAACCACTCCGGATTCAGCCAAGCCAGTGGTGCTGTTCCGTTAAGTTTGAGCGTCACCCATCTCTCTCTCCCTCTTTCTCTCTCTCTCTCTCACACACACACACACACACACACACACACACACACACACACACACACACACACACACACACACACACGCAAGATCATGCTGTTTTTCACTAACGCTGCAACCGACCCCACCTAAAGGGCCGCTATATGCGTCGCAAGATTAAAAGCAACATACATTCCTTCAGCCGCCTCAGAACATGGCACTGCTGCCAAAGACCAGATGGGCAACCATGAATATGTGAGAGATTTGTTTTCACTGATTTCTTTTCACATGTTTACAAACGTGTGTCAGTTTCTTTGGAAGAGTATTTTTAAGCGCACTTTTAAGTGCGACAACGACAACTAATGGCAAGCAATCTAAAAGAAACGTCACATCGACTAAAGTGCTCCATAGATAAAACAAAATACTAAATGCTAAAATGTCACCAAAAAACTGAAGACAAGCGCAACAGGTGTGCATATGCATATACGCGCAAGGAGTTCTTTTGAGTGTCTCTCAGGCGCAGTCGACAATAACTTAGTGGTGGTCCTTGACATCAGCCTAAATATTTGAAGCAGATGCGTTTGACAAGACAAATTCGGCCATCAATAATCAATAAAGGCTTACGCATATCTTATCGACTTGAACAGTCAGTCTGTGTGCCGGGGAGCCGGGGTGGTCGAAAGGTAGAGCGTTGGACTTCTAATGCTCCGTCGGCTCGTGAGTTCGATCTCGGCTGGGGCCAAATATTTGTGCTGGCTTTTTCATAGTTGCCCCGTCTTTGATATCACCCTATGTGGTGGAAAAGGACGTTAAACCCCCAAACACCCACCCACACCCAGTCTGTGTGCCACACTGCGTCAGTGACAATGCGTCAGTCATATTCGTACACAATTGTGAGTTTGGTGCACGCACCGTTGTGCACTGATAAGATTTGGATGAACACGTGCTTTGATAACCGTATCTTGATTCAATGAATAATGAATGATGCATCTTTCTTTCAACGCAAACTTGCAACGCACCTGAGTTTTAATGAATTATGTTCATAATTCATCGACAGATGCACTTCTACAAGCATGGCAAAACTAATAACACTTAATGGTTCTATGTCATTAAATGACAAAGAAAAGGGAAAGAAGAACGTATATATATGCATTATCAAAATATATGTATGCTGCAATATATATATATATATATATATATATATATATATATATATATATATATAACAAGAACATTTAGGGATCAAGAATACAGCTCATCTACACATATAAAGAGAAAGGATTATAGTTGCCTGTGTCTCATTCTATGTCAGAAATGATTTGAAATGGTTTTAAAGCCTTCAAAGTTGCACCATAAATTCAATGTTTATACGTGTTGTACAGTTTTCACTGCAAAAAGTTTTATGTGACATTCAAAATGGTGAATGGTAAACTGTGCTGCTTTGACGTCACTGACATTTGCGGATGAGATTCATCATGGCAAGTGATAGCAGGTCTCCTGCTGGTTGACATATGAGTGACAGCTCTGTGATACTGACAAAAAGAAGGTGTAGCCAGTGAATCAAAATAAACCTTTGGAACACATCAAAATTTGTTTTAAAAAAGTACATACGTCTGACCACAGAGGCCAAAGAGAGGAAAGCAAAAAGTACATGAAAAGAAAAAGAGACCAAAAATAAAACAAAAGAAAACAAAAATCAAAGGGAAAAAAACTGCCAAAATAAAAAAGGGGTCTTTGAGCTTTTAAAAAAATTGTCATGGTTCATAAAAATTATGAAAGAAACACCACCACCACTTACCCCCCCCCCCCCACCACCCCCCCGGCCAAAAAAAAAAAAAAGAAAAAAAAAGAAAGAAAGAAAAAACAGAAAAAAAGATAACAGAAGCAAAATAAAACAAAACAAAAACAAACCCAAAACAAGTAACAAAAAGCAAACAAACCTAAAATCCCCACTCCCAAAACAACAACAACAAATAAAAACCTCAAACAATTAAAAATCCAAACAAAACAGACAAAACAAAAGAACTAACAACATTTAAATTTTAAGTAAAAGAGGTACAAAACACAGATTTTTCAGAGATCAACATTTGAACATCTTCACTGTCTGTCTTCTGTTCAGGCAAAAGTTTAGCCACGGCCCTTGGTGTAATTAAGCCCTATACACCTTCTATCAATTATCGGCCATGTAACGGACTTCTCCATTCAGTGGACCTCTGGTACCAGTATGGATGGACACTATGTGACCACTGTCAGAGCTTGGTATGATATTGTCCAGTCGACTGTCACGGCAGGCCATCTTGCTGCAGCTGTTGTCACTGGGACCACACCTGAATGCGTCGAAGCTGATGTCAGACGAAGTGTGGCTGAGTTGCTGCTGAGCGAGCTTCTCAAGAGAAGGTAGGCTTGCTTCCTTGATGCTCGCCGAAGAGATAGGCATCTTCATCTTCGTCTGGTGTGTGTCACACGCTGGTGTCACAGCCGGAGTGGAGGATGGTGATGGCGATGGTGTTAGTGGGTCACACTGAACTATGGAATGCGGTGAAGTGGGCTCTGGCTGAACAGTCTCATCTATCGGAGTCGGCTGGCTGGGACGACGGTCTAGGGGAGACAACTGAAAGGCGCTCGGCTCTGCGCATATGCTGCCTAGGTCTGCTGCATGACCATTAGGCTTTCGCGACTCTGGAACAATTCATAGGGAGAAACTGAACAGCAGATGAGAATAAAATAATGAACTTCATATGTTTGGGCAATGTTTGACTAATGCCGACAAACTGAAAGCCTTTTGACAACTGATGTTCAAATATTCAATATAGGGTACATGCGTGCAATTTAGTCTTCTCTATGTTACTCAGATAGATTGTAGGTGGTTTTTTTTGGGAGTTGTTGTAAATAATTGCTTAGATGAATCAGACTGCGTCTGTGAACAGTTTCGAAGCGTTTTTAATCTGCATTTTGTTAGGTCACTGTTCTTATGAACAATAATAATAATTAAAAAATCTTCATAGGCTTATAAAAACTCACAGTGACCATGCACTTAGATAGTAACTCTGGCTTTTAAAGCGATAAAAATAGAGATGGAAATCTTCACCAGTGAACTGAAAATTCCTGACCAAATTTCCTTGTAAGACGTATATATACTCATATCCTGCTAAAACAAACACCCCCCCAAAAAAAAAAAAAAAAAAAAACAACAACCAAAAAAAAAAACAACAAAAAAACAACAACAAAAACCCAACAAAAATGAACAAAACAAGAAAAAAAAACAAACAACAACAACAACCATAACAAAAACAACCCAACATCAACAACAACAAAATAACACCCAACAACACTGGTGACCATAAAGAAACCAGGACACATCTGAAAAGATTTTCCAAGCCGCTACTTACGAATGGGGTCACTGTCAGAGAGGAGATGGTCACTAGGACTAGCCCCTTCGTTCTCAGTAGTGGTTTCAGCAGCCTGTCTTTGACGCTGTCGGGTCTTTCTGCGGCAGCAAGAAACACCCTCATATGCCAGTAGTAGTGCAACCAACGCTGCCAGAATGCATGTACTCCAGACGTATGCAACATCCCCTGATGGTGGTGCTTCTGTGTCAAGAAAAAAAGAAAAGGAAAAAAAAGAAGAAAACAGATGAAGAGGAAGATTTTTTAAGTAATTAATTTTAAAGTTTTTTTTTTTTTTTTTTTCAAATGGAAGATTATGTCAGTCACATGAAAGTTGCTGCTGAAAATACCAAAACATCTCAATCAATATATATGCGACATTTTAAAAGTTAGGCAACTATTCTTCTATTAAATTGAAAGTTATTGCAAGGTATATATTCTTGCATTAGTGTTTTTGTCTTAGGTCCATTGTACCATGCAAGCTACCTTTTCATTTTCAATTTCTGCAGTGTACTACTACTATTCATGCAGTTTGTCATAAAAAGAGACCCCTCCCCCCAAACCAAAACAAAAACAAACCAAAAACCCAAAACATAACCCCAAACCCAAACTCAACCAAACCAAACTAAAACAAAAGCAACCAAACAAAACACCACCAGCCAACCAGAAAACAATACAAAAAATACCAAAGAAAACCCCATCCCCTCCCCCCCCCCCCCCCCCCAAAAAAAAAGACAAGGAAAAAACAAAAAAAAAAAAAAAAACAGAAGAAAAATCTCAAAACAAACCATAAGCTTATTCTGTGAGCAAACAGGACATCCTTAATCTATGAAATCACTCCCACTGAATCAGTTATATTTACTTTGCCATGTGGCAATCTCCTGCTTCAGACAGTAGGCGTCACACTCAACCGGGAGGTGGCTGTAGTTTCTGCAGTATATTTTTCTGGTGCTGCAATGCTGGCATCTCTGTTCTCTTGGGTTGTGGTTGCAGAATTGCTCACCACGCTGACAACAGTCCATGTAGCAAGGGAACATGTCAGCCGGACAGCCAGAGCTTGAATCCTTAGCATCCTTGGATGGGTACATGGTTACTGGTATACTGTCTGCAAGAAGTGATGCAAATTCATGTTTTAATTCTTACCATTAGGACCAGTTGCAATGACAACCCATTACTATGAATATATTTCTCAAATGACAAGAAACAACAAACAAATAATCAACTTTAACAACAAATAATAATAATAATGAGTATTGTATAGGACTAAGGAGCTTTACCCAATTTCAGAAATCTGCGCTTTGAGCCGCAAACTGAACCCAACACACACGCATGCTCACGTGAATCACACACATTCTCTCACGCACTGGACATAACCATATTACAATCACTTGGTGCAAAGGGTCAGCTCAGCCATTTAAAGTTTGGAATTTAGAATTGCATTTATTTTTCAAATTTGATGGGCTGAACATTTCCAAAGCAGAGGGGGAGGAAGCCGGAGTACCGGGAGAGAACCAGCGATGATCAGCCCAAATGAACGGTGCCACACATGAGAAGGAAAAATTCTTACCCTGAGGGGGACTCGAATCCCTAACCGTTAGGGAGAGGGCCTCTCGCATTGGTGACAAGTCTTTTAACCACTAGACCACCGACCGCCCCGACAACAACAAATAACCAACAAAACACACAAAAAAACCCCCCAAACTGACACACTCAAAACAACCAAAAACAAACCCAGGACAAAACCCAAAACACACACACACACCAACCCCCTCCCCCCCCCCTCCTCTTTAACATCTCTTTAACAGGAAAACCAAACAGATCTCTTTGGCTCCTGCCGCTGTGGCACGACTGTTTGCTTGGGCGTATCTGCCTCGTGGATGGTTTCTCATTCCGACCGGTTATGATCATGGCTAAGCATGTACGTAACTTTTCCCCGTGTCCTCAGTTGCCTAAGAAACTGATGAAACTGCATTGCTAAGGACGTGTCATGCAGTACTTTTGTGTCCTTCCTACGACTCAACATGAAGGAAAAAAAAGTCCTTGTTACCTTGAAGCGATAAGAAAGAGATCTAAGATAATCCAATGATGGCTACCGTTACCTGATGGGGGTAGAATCACTACCCGGCATAGGAGCCGGTGGGCACCAGGCAAAATTTTACCCCCTGTGAGGCTGACCCCGGGGCATTTGGGCAAACGCAGAAAGATAGGCGCTGTTTCACGTCGTAGCAAAGCCCTAACACAATCGATTGTTACGGCACAAAGGAGGTCTGATACAGTCAAACCTGTGTAAGGCGGTCTCCCAAGGGACTGGGTCAAACTGACCACCTTAGACAGGGTGACCGGGTTATCCAGGGTGTCATGTCAACAGCTAGTGTGTCAGGGGATCCTCTGGGGTGACCAGGTTAGACAGTGGTTTGGCTTATACAGGTGACCGCCTTGGCAGGTTCGACTGTAATTACCCCCTGCCACGAGTTCTTTCCCTACGAATGCCTGGAGGAATGAATCAGAAGCAATGTCGTGTTTGGATAGCACTGAGTAGTAGTACAGCAATTTTTACTGAAGTCCAGTGGATTTGGCCCGCTGGCTCTGAGAAGCAGACTGTCATAGATACAGCAGACCACTTATACTTTTGCGTTCGCGAGAAGTGCGGTGTCTTATTCCTGTGTAGGTGAAAGCTGCCGAGGAATCATTCTCAAGGGGGATGTGGATTTGGGACCTTACACCGGATTCAGATAAAAATAGGCGTGATGCAAACGGGGAAGGCAAAACGTAAAGGCCGATAACTACCGGAATGAAGAGTAGTTTGTAAAGAAGAGTCGTTTCCCGTGCACCACTAAGAACTCGACTAACGCTCGGTGTCTTAGTGTTTATCGTCTGGCTTTGGTGATCAGATTGACAATCGTTTATCATCAGAAATGATCATAATTATTTGGATTATGCTAGTTCTTGTCATTAGTTTAAGTATATTTTATCGCCTTTGCAGCTGAACGTGTATATATATTGTCAGATTCTTTTTCTATGTTCGTTCACAGTGCACCCAAATAAATTTATCAACTAACTTGCGTATATATACATGTATTTCAGAGAGACCCCTATGTTCAGCAGTGTGGATTCCAGCATTGTGGATTTTATATCACTATTCATGTTCGAGAAGAGAGAGAGAGAGAGAGAGAGAGATGGGGCGAGGAAGTTATAATTTGTAATCAACCCAGGCCACTTCTCCTTGACATTAGCATTGTGATACAATGAAGAGTTAGGTTTTCAACCAAAGTTTAATGACTAAAGATACAGATAAAAGAAAAGTGGTACAAAACAAAGGAGTCACAGTTGTATCACAACATTTATCAGTCACCAAAATTTATGCAGTAAGCGCGTAGATATCTGAAGACAGCAGTCATAGATGAACAGCAAAGAAAGTACATCAGTTCATGTTACAAAAGCAGTTCTCCACAACATCACCTAGTCATATCACCTTATCTGCACCTGTTTTCGAAGTGTGAAAGTGCAAAACACCTAACATGAAATCACCTCCTTAATGTCGATCTGCACAATAACAGATCAAAGCAATAGCAAAAGGTACACAGATTATAACAGTGTGAACATTTATTATAAGCCATACATGATTATAGATACATAACCCTGGGCACCGAAGACATCAAGGGGGGGGGGGGATTAAAACAAAAATTGCATAAAAAGTAAAAGCATCATGACAAAACGCACACACACTAAAGAACACATCATTACAGCCACGAAAGGCCAGGATAAATGCACTTCCTGGAGATTCGCTATTTTGTTGTCAGAATTACCATTTTTTTTATTATGTCTGCTTTCAACTGACCGCCAGAACATTTGATTATTTAATCATTGTTTAACTGTTTTTACCTGTGCTGTGTTGTTGGTTTATAGGGCAGGTGCGATAGGGCATTCCGATTTTGTACAATTATCTGATGTCTAAAACTTCTTGCATTAACACTGGCACAGAAAAAAAAATCCACCAGGCATTTTAAACAGCCAAAGCATGAATCACTGGTATATGAAACCAAACAAGAAAACAAACAAAACAACCCAACACCACCACCCCCGAACAACATGGGGAATGTGAAATTATCTCCCTTTCGCCAGACCCGAAGTGTTTTCCTTCTCAATCTCATGAGAAATGAGTTCTTGCCTGCCACTGTGAAGCTGTTTGTCCCATTCATTCTTTTTTCTTTAAAAAAATGTTTTAAAAAAATAAAGCTGATTCTTTGGATGAATTTTCTCTGTTCAGCCAACATGACAGTTCAGGGCATGTACATGTAATGTTCATGTACTTTTGACAAAACGTTAATTCATTATTTAAGTAAATAATTATCAAAATGTTACGTTTCTCAGCAAACTCTGTGAAATAATTATGTGCATCACATGTTGGTATGTAGGTGAATACTCTTTACACGTGCCTTTTTTTTTTTTTTTTTTGAATGGCAAAGATGCGTTACAGGATGTCTGACTTCTTTCTCTCAGATTTATAAGTACCTTTTTTTCCCATGCCTTGCAAAGGTGTGTTACTGGATGTTCAAATTCTCTCTCTTTACAAATGCCTTTTTTACATGCCTGGCAAAGGTGTGTTACTGGATGTTCAAATTCTCTCTCTTTACAAATGCCTTTTTTTCCATACCTTGCAAAGGTGTGTTACTGTATATTCAAATTCTCTCTCTTTACAAATGCCTTTTTTTCCATGCCTTGCAAAGGTGTGTTACTGGATGTTCAAATTCTCTCTCTTTACAAATGCCTTTTTTTACATGCCTGGCAAAGGTGTGTTACTGGATGTTCAAATTCTCTCTCTTTACAAATGCCTTTTTTACATGCCTGGCAAAGGTGTGTTACTGGATGTTCAAATTCTCTCTCTTTACAAATGCCTTTTTTACATGCCTGGCAAAGGTGTGTTACTGGATGTTCAAATTCTGTTTACATGTTCGGCGGTTGGTTAAAGTCCTTATGGTCATTGGGATGATGCTCTGTCCTGTCTCCAGTTGGAGCCAGGCGGTCACCCAGGGTGCTGTTGCTGCTGTGAGGACTCTCTTGGTTCAGGGTTCCCTTCTCACCAGTCTCGACAGAGGTCGGTTGGATGTTGTTGACCTTGAAAGAAGAGCCAGTGGCGTTTGAGCTGCTGCTTTTGGCCTTGGATGCAAAGGCGTTGTTACTGGCGTTTAGATCGTTCTTAGCGATGGCGCTGGTGGTGATGTTTGGGTTGTTCCCAGTTGTTGGATTGTCCGCCAGAAAAGGGGTCAAGGTCATGTCCTGAGACTGTTCTTCAGCTTGTCTCCGGCGAGGTATGACGTAAGGTGAAGCCGGTGCAGCTTTTCCGAGGTGCACTTCAACATAAACGCAGTAAATCATTAGGTTTCATCACTGTATAAACAAGATTTCAGCAGAAAAAAAGCGTCCCCCCACCCCGCCACCACCACATCACACACTGACATCGCTTCTCCATCCACTCCCCCACAAAACAAATCAAAACAGAGAGAGAGAGAGAGAGAGAGAGAGAGAGAGAGAGAGAGAGAGAGAGAAAGAGAGAGAGAGATTTCATCACTGTATAAAAAAAGGTTTCACCAAAAAATGGCCCCTTCCCCCTCCCCCCTTCACACACACACACGCCGCGCACACCCCCAACTCTCAACCCTGTATCTCACAAAACTATGAGGATTCAAGCCCTTCTGCCACCCCCCAATTCATCCCCACTCCTTTGCAAGAAAATTGAATTGAATTTGCAAGAGAGAGAGAGAGAGAGAGAGAGAGAGAGAGAGAGAGTCTACCTGGTGAATACTGGTGACTATTTCTGCGTATCGTCTCTTTCATCTTTTTCCGTCGGCTGAAACAGCCCTTGTACATCAATCCTCCAACAAGCAAGAGCATGACAGAACCGCTTACTCCAGCCGCGACAATCTGCCAGATGAGTATTTTGTCTGCAAACAG
>JACVVK020000028.1:1700000-1765000 GCA_018292915.2 Batillaria attramentaria | reverse complement strand
CTTTTGATGCAGTAAAGGTATTCCAGAACTTGACTGACGTGTGGCTAGCCTGGTGTTTTGTCTGAAGTAAACGGGCAGCCGGGGTGGCCGAATGGTAGAGCGTTGGACTTCGAATGCTCGGGTCGTGAGTTCGTATCCCGGCTTAGGCCAAATATTTGTGCTGGCTTTTTCATCGTTGCCCCGTGTTTGATATCACCCGTATGTGGTGGACAAGGACGTTAAACCCTCACCCACCCACCCACATATCCACCTACCCATCCATCCACCTACCCATGTCTGAAGTAAACGCCAAGCTGAGTCAGTATACGGCTTGGCCGTGGAACTGAAGTCCGCAAGTATGCAAAAGTACATCAGTACTAGTGAAAACTGGTAGTGAGTTGAGGGTTGGGTTAGTGAAATCAGTCAGTGTCGGTGTATCTCCGTGCGTGCGTGCGTGTGTGTGTGTGTGTGTGTGCGCGCGCGCGTGCCGGTATGCCACGGTGTGTGTGTGTGTGTGTGTGTGTGTGTGTGTGTGTGTGTGTGTGTGTGTGTGCCGGTGTCGCAACGACGGATCTCAAAGTCATGTCTGACGAACGGCGATACAGTCGGACAAAACGCTCTGATTCTCGTTACTGTAACTCCGCCTGCTAGCACTGTGTAACTGAGACACCAATCTAACACCTTTTGCAATAAATGTGACCCTCCACCACGAAATGAGTCGTCTTGTAACATGAACAAATAGCACAAGAAGACTCATTTCGGGTGGAGGGTCACAAATGGGGTCTTCTCTGGCGTGTGCAAAATTGATCTTTAATCATGTACTCATACATTAATTATCAACGTTAACGGCTGCACGACTGATCAGAAATCTTAGTGTATCACCCAGAGATCTGGGATCTTCGTGATATCCAACGCAAGGTATTGCAGCTTTGGGTCAGTCTTGCTTACGCCAAATTACCCCAATAATCCATTAGTGTGAAAGTCAAAATTGGTGTGTTACACTGGAGACAGGTAAGTATCAGGGCAAGAGGTTTCAAGTCATTTGGAATGCTGAGTCAGTGTAACTTCCGTCTGCATAGAAAAGGATTTAGTGTACAAGAGAACCTCAAACGTCTGCTTTTATTCATTTATTTATGTATATATTTATTTATAGTCCTGTGCTAACTGCTTCACCTTTATAACGCCAATATTTATTGATTTGAAGATTAACCTAATTTACCACAATTCCTTGCACTATGTCGTCTTTGTTTACATCTTCCCCCCTCCCTCCCCTAATTTACCACAGTTCCTGCACTATGTCGTCTTTGTTTACATCTTTCTCCCTCCCTCCCTTAATTTATTTTGGAAGAAAACTGAAAACTAAGTCAGAAGATACACTGTTACGCAGGACTGGACACCTCTTGCCCGCTAGAACCAAAGGCAACCCACAGCTAACCCGACCATCTGTCCAGATGGGTGTGTAATAACCATTTTGCGTTCTACGTAATTCACATGCACACAGAGAATGTGATTTTATTTCCTTCGCATGACACGAACATGAACAGTACTTGTGCTATTCTTGTACAAGTATCCAAGTAACTTGATACCTGGAGGTTAACCAGCAAATGTGGACGTCATCAGTGTTTGCTTTGGTTTACCAACAGGCACGAATGTACACGTCATCTGGCCCTTGGTTATGTGGTGGTGGACGCTTTTGGTTCTGTTGTTGCTAGCAGCCGGTCCCAAGCCCGGACAAAGGAGGAGGGCGGTATTTAAAGTCATCTACTATTACTCAAAAACTAAAAGGGCTTAAGTGCTTCTGGGTGGAGTGTGTGTGTGTGTGTGTGTGTGTGTGTGTGTGTGTGTGTGTGTGTGTGTGTGTGTGTGTGTGTGTGTGTGTGTGTGTGTGTTTCGGTTTCAGATAATGTGAGACATGCTTGCATGAATCTGGCTGTGTGATTCTGACTTGTACCAAGAGGTCGCCTGTAATTTGTGCCCCTGTCCATCTGTACCACAAGTACCTGATGAAACCAAAACAGCAGACCCACTCTTTATTTCTCCGTCGTGCACAGATTCACATCCTGGGATCCTAAAGATAAGGCTGATTCTCAAAAGACAGACAACATTGTCTTAGGAGGTACATGGGCGAGGACAGTTCAATAAAATTGACTGAAATCTATACCAACCCTGTCATACTACCCGTTCAGAAATCATGCTACAAGAAAGCTGACGGACAAAATGAAATCGCTGATACTGATTCGAAAAGGAGTGTCTCCGTGTCATAGAAGGCGCGTGAAAGGTTACCTGATATGTACTGGGTGTGAATTGCGAATGGAAGGTGTGCTCAGGAGTGGTACTGTGAAATGTGATTGGCGACAGTGATTTTAGGAGTGGCTGGCGTCGCCTTTTAAATAAAAGGAACTGTGCTTATCCGTGTGTGTATGCTCTTTTGTGAGGAGTAAAACGGTGCCGTCAGTTTGTGAGAACCTCATCATACATGTAGCTCATTGCGCTGCTGTGATCATTTCACTTCTGTGCTGATCTTTTTGTTTTCAAGTGCTTCCGTTGAAAGTGTTGGGCAGAAGAATGGAGGAAGACATGTACAACGCTTTCAGATTATTCACCTCATAGTATATAGTATCTCAACATCCAGCAAGCCCTTGAAAGTGTTTGCCCATGTGCGACAGGGGATGGAACACCTGTACATCAGTGTTAGATTTGAGTTAGGTGGCGTTTTTAATTCATGGAGGATCGTGGTGCTTTACATGGATCACTGGAATTACCCAAGATATGGAGAGGCTGCTCTTCAGGTAAGTGTGTGTGTGTGTGTGTGTGTGTGTGTGTGTGTGTGTGTGTGTGTGTGTGTGTGTGTGTGTGTGTGTGTGTGATATGCCTGGTAAGCCCTGCAGTGGTCGAGAGGTCTCTGTAGCTATGCCATAGCATAAGTAAACAACTAATCTCGGAAGGGGGGGGGGGGGGAGAGGGGGAGGGGGGGGGAGAGAGAGAGAGAGGAGATGTTGATGATGATGATATGTTTATTAGGAATATGTTTATTAGGATAATTCTTGGAGAGAGAGAGAGAGAGAGAGAGAGTACTAAACTTACAACATAAAACACAGACATGCCACCCTCAGTCTTTTATCATTTTGATTCCCACAATATTTCAAATTCACACAGGAAGCACACGCGCTCGGACATAACCAAAAAAACAAAACCCCGAAAGATGATCTAATGCGGACTAATTATTTGCACCAATTGGACAATCATGTTTGAATATACACGAGAAACTTTAACACACTTTGGTCTTTCCACATAGCACCACACAAACTCATGACAAAAACCATCAGTACTGTCAGTCGATGGATTCAGCACTGATTGTCATGGTGATAGTCTTAGGTCACAGAGCTCTGTATTCCTTTCACGACACAAGTATGCAATTCAACAAACCAATGGTAACTTATGAATTTATTAATAACAGACAATACAGTTTTAAATACCTTTGAGTGATTCCAAGGAAGGCACTGGGGTTGTTTTTAGCACCGCACAAACTTGAAATTGTGGCAAAACATTCTTTCAGGTTCACCAAGCGAACCAGACTTGAAGGTTACCTCTTGTATCTCTTTTAGACAGCATCCTTACAACATGAGAACAAACAAATTGTCTTGATGGACTTACACGATTACAGGTACACACAATACAGGCTTAAAATGTAAGCCCTAGCCATGATGTATATCTCTTTCAGTTAGCGTCCTCACAACATCTACAACTTTTCTAGATGGATTCACATGAGTTCATTCATGGGTTCTGATCATTCTTTAGCTCATCATGTCATCACTTAGAATATCATGTCTACAATATTTGAATAGAGAAATGTATATGATCACAACAAGTTCGAACACGCGACACAAACAACAAATTTTAAAAGATAATTACGAGGTGAGGGGTCGAAAAACATGGACAATACGACAAACATGGTAGACTAAAACTAGAAAAACCAAAAACATATTATATGTATCCTTTGAGTTGGATACACTGGTGTTTCCAGAAGTTGTGGAGACACTGTTAGCTACCACAAACACGACAATGATAAAATCTCTACATGAAATGTTGTTGCATAATGTGAGCAAGAACTGGCGTGCATAGTCTATACCTGAGTCATGCTACAAAGCTATGTACCGAAAGCATGACAGACGATGAAATTGTTTACAGTTATGATACAAAAGATACACGAGCAGAGAGATCCACGAAAAAACACAGGGGAATGGTGTGCACACACATCTGCTTTGGTGTTCCTGAGGTGAGTAGAAAAATGACCTCTTGATATCATATCAGAGGAACCCCTCTCCCTTTCCAGCAAGAGATCACATTTCCCTGTTGTTCTGTACACACAACTAGCAAAATCCATTATCCATACACTTACCATCTGAAAACACAACACTTATATCTTATTTCTTTAAAAAAAAGGGCTAAGAAATAGATCTACAGACTTCTACTAAAAATAATTTAAATATTTTCAAAATAAATGTACGTAAAACACGCACACTTGACTCAAAGAGTATACCAGTTGAAAATAGATCGCATGAAAGATGATGGGTAAAAATATGAAAGTACATAACAATGAAAGCCATGTGGTTGAAAGGAGCATGTCCTTAGAAAAAAAAGTGGTAGGTTGTTGCCAATGAACGATAAGCCGTGATGCACACAAAACATGTCATGGAGCTAGTGATTCCGTTTTTCTAAAGTAAGGATCGTGAGAAAAATGGAGAGATGATCATATATGAGTATATATAAGGTTATAATGATTGCCACTGCAGTTGTGGGGAGCCGGGGTGGTCGAATGGTAGAGCGTTGGACTTCTAATGCTCGGGTCGTGAGTTCGATCCCCGCTGGGGCCAAATATTTGTGCTGGCTTTTTCATCGTTGCCCCGTCTTTGATATCACCCTATGTGGTGGAAAAGGACGTTAAACCCCCAAACACCCACCCACCCCCCACTGCAGTTGCTGAAACAGTCTGTTGAAGTCGATACTGTCCTTGAAGTACAATGCCATACACACACTGGGAGTGAGTTTTTGTGCAAAGCAGCAGATGATTGTTTTCACGATCAAGGAGCCAAACTATACTGCTAAACTAATACAGCAGACAGCAGACATTTGGTAACATTCTTATCAAAACACACCCACACAATTATAAACAATGACGGTAGGTTAAAGAAGCAAATTTGATGTTTTTGTCCTCAACAATATACAAAACTTACACGCACTCTAAAAAACATACAAAAGATCCCTTAAAATACAAACAGCACGCGTCATGAGATGATCACTGTGCAGACAAAACTACAATGGAATGCAATTAGGCCTACTTTTTGTGATTTTTTTTAATCCACTTATGCTCAGTGGAGTGTGCAGGAGTGGCGGTAGGTTTTGGTTCAACACAATTAATTCTTGCGAAACAACGAGTTTCTAGCAACAGAGTCAGCAGTTTCTTTTCTCCCTAGTCAGAATTCTCCACTCTACAGTCAGCTATTATGCTAGTGAACATTAGCACCGTTTTCAAATTAACAGATTCCATTTTCATTCGTCCAGAGCTGGACCAGTAACTTCACCTCTACTTAAACGATAAAATCTCAATTCATGGCATTTAACATTCGAGGCAATGAAAACCTGTACTGCCCTTATAAAACAAAACAACATTCTACTACGTGTTTTACAAAAAAAGGGAAAAAAGACGGTTGACTGCACAGGAATATGAAAGGATCATGAAAGACATACTTGAAACAGCAGCAGCAGAAACAACAAAAACCGAACACACAAACTACAAAATACTATCGGACCAAGTACTGCTGTTGCTCTATCTCTTGTCATTGCTGTCCATGTACTCCCTAGCCATATCTAAGCTTTTTAAAGCATGTTTGATCATAATAATTACCATACCTATGGCTCTTTGTCAAGAAAACAAAACTACGCAAGGAATTTCTTTTTTAATGAACTGAATTTGCTGTATGCTTTAAAAACAAAAAACAAAAACAAAAAAAACCCAATATATTCGCTCAGCTTAAGACAGAGTCGAAATCAGACAGATTAATGAGACAGAGTCTCTGTCACACAGACAATTTCCTACAGAATAGCTATGGAATTCTCACTTGCAGCTCCCTCTGTTGTAGGCTGGCCGTGGACGGGCTCGATAGGGTTCGTATCTTGGCAAGGTACGTGTGGGTGAAACCTTGTATCGACATCTCCATTGTAGTCGCTGAAGGCAGAGGCATCGGCTTCAGTGTTGACATTCTCATTCTTCTGACTGGGTTCAGTCAGAGGGATTGTCTCATCTCTCTGAGATTCATGACCCTGATTAGATCCTGAAACCAATCAATCGGTCAGCCAATTAATCATTCGACCAATGAATGAATGAATCGATCAATCAGCCAAATAAACCTGACAGCCAATGAAAATGTCATTCCAATCAATCAACCCCAAACAAAATTATCTGATACACTGCCTCATCAGTGTGCAATGAGGTAACAAGTGCGAGAAGAAATCACGAATAAAAAAAAAATAGTCATGCTTTTAGTTCTGATTTCTAGGCATGAGAAAAAAACTCATCCTAACGAACATCCAATCTTTGCTGGTCTAGCACCAGTTACTTGTTTATTTCTGTATTCACTATGACCACCGATTTATTGCTCTCAACACCTTTCTGCGCTCTCTTGGTGAAGCAAGCCACAAGTGCTGAGATGAGAACCCCTGCCATGAATGTGACAACAGGAAGCAGATAGTTGTACCAGTATAGATCTCCTTTGTCCTGATCTGATGAGAAAAAAATAAACGCAGATTTATCAACTCATGTCATACGAAAAGATGTTTGATTAAATAATTAGTTCTGCTTGCGAAAAAACCATGGTTGGACCAAAGTCATTAACAATTTTGTAAAAGACCCCCCAAAACTCACCACAGACAAAACCCAAAGATGCAGTATGCACAAGTGCCTTTACAACCGTGTCAGGAGTGCTCAGTGGTAAATTAGCCAAACATCTACGTAATAGCTTATACTCAGTACACTATAGCAAATTTGTCGTTATTACTGTTATTATTACTATTAGTCAGGAAAAGGAAGACAAAAGTTACCGGTTTGGGGGTGATGAACAGCTTTCTGTAGCTCAGCCGTTCTATTTTCCAACTGCTGTGAAAGGTCATTCAGTTTTTGTTCTGCAAACCAATGACTTGTCTGAGTGACGATTTCCAGATATACCATGACAATGAAAGTATGTAGCAACAGCAGAGTAACGCAGGGCAGGAAAGACTTGATATATTACAAAAAAGGTAATTTTATCATAGAAGAACTCGACACGGCCAACACACACACAAGCACCCAAACAACAGCTATAACAACAACAACACCACAGAAACAAAAACCAAAAACAAACAAAACAAAACAAAACAACAACAACAACAAAACCAAAAAAAAAAAACAAAAAAAAACTACACCACGAGAAACTGACAATAGGAAAATGTTTAGCCTCAAAAGAGGTCTTTAAAGGGCGCGGGCATCTGAGGAAGATTTGCGAGCTTCACGTGATTCTGTGCGGCGGTAGGCTTACTGCCATTTCGATGGCTCTCTCCCTCTGTACCTGTCTGCAATGCTTACAACCTACCAGCCCTCCCGTACTCTCCGTTCATCATCAGAAAAAGAAAAAAAACTGTTAAAGGTTCCAAAAACAACTCTGAAGTCAGCTGGCGAACGTTTTTTTTTCTTACGCCGCCCCCTCCATCTGGAACGCTTTACCTGTCACCATTAGGGACCTTCTCACGCTGACTCAATTTAAAGCCCATTCAAGGACCCACCTCTTTAGGCTTTCGAGCTGTAGTCCGACCACTGTTTCATCAGCACTGTGTGTGTGTGTGTGTGTGTGTGTGTGTGTGTGTGTGTGTGTGTGTGTGTGTGTGTGTGTGTGTTGTGCGAGCGCAAAGAGTGTTTCATAGAAAACAGACAGGCGCTATATAAACTGTATTCATTATTATTATTATTTTTATTTATTATTAGTGACGGACCCGGGCCAGCAAGGGCCCCATATCAGACAATGGTTTGGCGGCCCAAAATGCCTTCTGTCATTTCAAGTCTACACGGACTAAGTGCCTGACCAGCTGAAATGATAAATTCACTCCGGCGTTGATTCCCTACGTAAAACAGGAAAAAAAGCCAAAAATTAATTAGTAACAGCAAACACACTTACCATAGAGATATCTCACACAGAACGCATCACACTCATCAATGTTGTCCAGTATGTACGTCCTGTTTGAGCAGTATCCAACAATCAGTTCACATGGGCGGCAACGACGCTGGTATTTACTGCAAAAATAATCAGGCTCACAGGGCCACTCATTCTCACAGCCAGGCGTCACTGGCCCTTTAAACGCCAGGTTGAAGCTTGGCAGCAGCAAAAACAGAAGGAGGAAGCAATGACTGACTTTAGTTTCCATGGCGGTCCGGGGTACGTAACGCGTCTACGTGAAGGAATCACTCTAGTTCAAACGTGGTTCCCACGCCGCTCTCCCACTGACTTGAGGAAAAAAGTCCCCTGGGGCGGATGAATACTTATCAGTTTGTGGTCACTTCGAGTCTCGTCTCGGCACATGTCGGTGTCATGTGTGTTCACACTTATCTGAATGCAGAGTTAAAGATGTGTAACACTGTGAAACTCATCATCATCACGTTTGATTAAAAACCTTGATAGAAAGCACAACGATCCTGCCATAGGACTATGTCTTATAATCTCCGCCAGACGGCGGTGACTGCATGAGCGCGCCGCCGGAAGCAGAAAACGTGCTTGGTGCTTTAAAATACAATGCTTTATTTGTTGCAGCCATTTGTTTTTGTTTGTAGCTATGTTCTTTGTAACTAGGTGAGCGAAAGAAGTATGCCTGCTTACACAAACAGGCCGCCGGTCGGTATCGGCTGAACTTGTGCTGTGATCATTAGTAAATTCGGGAAACCCCGATTGAGACCTCACAGCCGTGGGCTAATGAAATCATTGCTGTGCCAGTCAAGACACGACGTGTTCTCTGAAGTCACGGTGTGTGTGTGTGTGTGTGTGTGTGTGTGTGTGTGTGTGTGAGAGAGAGAGAGAGAGAGAGAGAGAGAGAGAGAGATGGCCCTAGCCCCCCCCCCCCCCCACTCCCACCCCCTCTCCCCGTTCAAGTTGAGGTAGCCGGCGGTAGTGGGCACTAGTGTCAGCTGAAATCGTCGACCGTGACACAATCGACACAAGTTTTTGTAGGGGGTCAAAAGTCTTAGAAACAATCTGTTCTATGATTTTCCCCCGCTCATTTCAGTGACCCCCCCCCCCCCCGTGTGCGCGACCCAAACGGCTTAAACTGAGTGTTTTCGGCTCAGTTTTTGGAAGGATATGATCATGATTACGCCAGAAACTTGACATGCACTGGCACGCCGGGCCATGAATGGGCACTAGTTTCACTTGCCAAACATCTACCCAATAAAGAAACAAGTGTTTCAAGTCGCCTACATTTGACTGGGCGTGTCACCGTTCCAGTTTGACTTATCCACACTGGCGGCAGTTCAGTCTATACATCCTAGACCTGTTTCTAAATGGACCACAGCTTTACTGACTAGCCGCTTCCGAACACTACAGCACTCGAAGTCGTACGTGCGTAATAACCACGCCGTCGTATTGTGAAGTATTATCACCACGCATGGTACTGTATAATCAGCCAGCTGCATTCATGTCTGTGCAAAATGTATCCCGTAATCTGCTATTTTACTCCCCTGTTAGTGAGCGGAACATTCAGTGTTTTCCTGCTCACAGTAGCCGCGGTTTTGCTTGCAAATCAATTCGCCTATACTGAATAGATTCCCTTTCGTGACAAGGGCGCTAATTTCAGTGTTATGAAGTTCCCTGATCACTGGCGCCAGATAATTTGAGCACATTGTGGTGCTAATATTGAAAGCTGACAGCTGCATATTTGCATTGCAACACTGATGTATTTACCAAGTCTGGAGATACGTGTTTTATGCGGGAGATACTTGATTTATGCGGGAGATACGTGTTTTCTTCCCCTTGACATACAACGCACAGGTTGTGGATTATGAAACATTTGTATGAACGATAGAAGTTTGACAAAAATTAGTGTGTGTGTGTGTGTGTGTGTGTGTGTGTGTGTGTGTGTGTGTGTGTGTGTGTGTGTGTGAGAGAGAGAGAGAGAGAGAGAGAGTTCTACCTCCTGAAAACACACACACACCGGCACACACACACCGGCACACACACACACACACACACACACACACACACACACACACGTGAGTGCGCTTGTACGCTCGAAATACTCTATCTTGGTGTTTACTACAGCTCTAATAGTCCAGCAGTACAGTCTTGTTCACTTTGCGCGAGCGGTCGAACGTTCAGATTCTACAACTGTTGTTACACTGACTACTAGCGCGCTTAGTGTAGTCTCCGCGTCATCGAGTACGGTTCTGTTGGCTCGGTGCCAGCAATACAGACGCTTTCACTGTCCAGATGTGTAAGTAGTGTGATGATAGATACCACGAAAACAGCTCAGAACGATCTGTAATCATAAATTATTTGGTAGCGTTAGCCCCTGTAAAGACTGCTTACACGGTAGCAATAATCGGTTGGGAGGGGCCATTCTCTTTCCGCTCCGCCGGTGAGTGTGAGGAGGTGCGGCTAGGGTTGCTGCCAGTCTCGTAGCCGGACCCGTTGTCCTCTGGGGGGTGGGGCAGACGCTGGTGGGGGATCCGACACGATTCCCATGAGAGGAGTTTCGTCACAGTTCAGCGATCATTTTTGAAGGATTACATTAGACATAATTATACATGAATAGGTATTGGTTTCACCCGCAAAACCGTCTACCCAATAAAAACGCAAGTGTTTCCGGTGCTTTGTTTAAGTATAATGGCAGTGCTGTAGTTCATCGGGCGTGTTTCAGTTGACTTATCCACTCGGCGGTTCTCTGCAGTCGAGTCATCCTCAGGCCGCTAACCACTTCCGAACACCTCAGCAAGTCAGCGTACATGTGTAACGACATGTACTATGTAATCAGCCGGCTGCATTCATATCTGTGTAAAAGATACTCCTTATTCACGTCACGCTTTCTGAAAGCATGCGCATTGTCGACGTAAATCTGTAACTGTACAGGGGAACCGGGGTGGCCGAATGGTAGAGCGTTGGACTTCTAATGCTCGGCCGTCGTGAGTTCGTATCCCTCTGGGACCAAATATCTGTGCTGGCTTTTCCATCGTTGCCCCGTCTTTGATATCACTCGTATGTGGTGGGAAAGGACGTTAAACTCCCAAACACTCACCCACCCACCCACCCGTAACTGTACATCTCACTGGGTTTCAGCTGTCGTATTTTAGCCCCTTTTTCTGCTTTCTCTCTCTGTGCCTGTCTGCTGACATGATGAATGTTTTGTATAGTTGCGTGTGAACAATACATGTGTGTGTGTGTGTGTGTGTGTGTGTGTGTGTGTGTGTGTGTGTGTGTGTGTGTGTGTGTGTGAGAGAGAGAGAGAGAGAGAGAGAGAGAGAGAGAGAGAGAGAGAGACTGACTGACTGACTGACTGAAACGTTTGTTTCAGGATAAAGACTTGTAGGCATGGTCTGCCCATCTTACAAGCTGTCCTGCTAATCTAGAAACACTAAAAAGTAAAGGCTAACATGACAAGAGAGAGAGAGAGAGAGAGAGAGAGAGAGAGAGAGAGAGCACACACACACACACACACACACACACACACACACACACACACACACACACACACACACACACACACACACTTGTTTATAAGCACATAATGTATTTCGTCAGGATCACCATTCAAATTCATGTACACACACACACGATGTCAACCATCACTAATATCTCTTCACCTGATTCGAGCGCTCATCAGTGAGCATAGGGTCAGCATTGACTGGAATGCAACTGACAGGGAAAATAAATATCCCAAATGCGAGAATGACAAAGAGCACATATAATCTCATATACAAGATTAAAAATCAAATACACTGAACATCCGCATCACAGTTAAACACTTTCGCGTACAATACAAATACAACTCATGTGTACCACGTACCAGGATGTTTTATTTACCATGACAGACAAGACAGTAGAGGCGAATGCCATGAGAAGCATTTTGATTATGTCTACAGGTAACTCGCCTTCATAAGCCACACTGTTTTAACCAGTTGTATCGTTCTTTTAAAGGGGATTTTCCTGAATTTCACGAGGTTATCTTTTAAAACATGTGTTTTCGTTTCAATAGCGTTAGTGGCTTGGCTGTTGTTCCATCAGTTTTTTTTTTCAGACACGCTTTGCCATGAAAACAAGACAATGTACAACATCACAGAAACTTTGTCAGTGCACTTGAAAAATAGCATGTTGCATCAGTTTTTTCAGACACGCTTTACCATGAAAATAAGACAATGTTTCAACAACAACATCACAGAAACTTGTCAGTGCATATGAAAAATAGCATGTTCCACAAAGACCACCGGGTAACATGATACTAAATACAGCTCCAAAAGATTCCATAAAATGTGGTCGAAAAAAAATCGACTTAAAAATCAGGAAAACCCCTTCCAATTATGAGTCAGAAGGTTTGGCTTCCGGGGAGTAAACACTGGACATTGTCAGCACATGCATTCCTTGTGGAAGTCACGAGCAATCTAGACGTGACAAAAGGCAGACACACAATAGATAGCTGGAATATTCTATGGCAGCAAGACTGAATAATTTTAAGCGAAAGGTAAAGAGTATGCCAGATTATCAAAGCCAGATCTCATGACTCCACCCCATGAAAACATACCACTGCTAATTTTCCTTGATAACAGTCTCCTTCTCATGACGTTTGGAAACGATGACATTTTTTTTTGAGCCTCAGTTGCACGCAGGGATGCATCAGACTTGAGTTTGATTCTCAGCTTCTTCCTGTTTTTTTTTTGTTTTTTTTACTTTTTGGGTCGTGCATCCATTCTTCATTGGCTCTTTTTTTTTCCCAAAGCAGTAATTATATTTCTTCTTGTACATTTTTTCTTCCGGGCAAAAACTATTACAATGAAATATTTTGTGTTCAGATCGGCAGAAACGATGACATCTTGTGGTTGGCCTGTTTTTGCACAGATAAAAAAAACCCCCTAAACGTTTATGTAAAAACAAAGGTTAACTTTGGAACTATGCGTAGGAAGATTTTGTACATCACCTCGCCCGATATCGTAAAATATTTCGGAACCAGGATAAATCGGAACCGATTCCCAAAAATCCTAGGTTTTTTCGAAACCATTCCCATTCATCCTAGGATATTCTAGGATAAGCCTAACCCTAACCCTAACCTAGGATATCCTAGGATAACCCTAACCCTATTCCCATTTATCCTAGGATATCCTAGGATAAATCGGAATGGTTCTGAAAAATCCTGCCACCAGGGCCAGGATAAATCGGAATGGTTCCCATTCGTCCGGTTCCGAAATATCCTGTGACACCAGCCCCCCACCCTCAAATCCACCAACCCTCTTCCCCAACCCCGAAAAACTAACTTCCACCTGAACAATTTTCAAGCATTTTAGACTTTGTTCTCCACGGTGGCAATACTGGCGGAGACGTCTTGAACAGGCGGCTTGAGTTTCACTTCTTGAGGCAGGGCAAGCTCGCGCTGTGATCCATTGTCGTCAGTCGTTGGTTGGTGGATGGGTTGGGAGGGACCATCCCCTTTCCGCTCCTGCGCCGGTGAGTTCCTCTGTGAGGAGGTGCGGCTAGGGTTGCTGCCAGTCTCGTAGCCGGACCCGTTGTCCTCTGGGGGTGGGGCAGAGGCTGGTGGGGGATCCGACACGATTTCCATGAGAGGAATTTCGTCACAGTCTCTTTCGAGAGACCCATCTTCTGTTAAAAAGGACAACCTTTGTGAGATGAGTACATATTGATAAAACAAGTTTCTCTCCCACCCACCACCAACAATAAAGCATTTGTGTGTGTGTGTGTGTGTGTGTGTGTGTGTGTGTGTGTGTGTGTGTGTGTGTGTGTGTGTGTGTGAGAGAGAGAGAGAGAGAGAGAGAGATGAGGAAACGTTTATTAGGATAATTCTTGTAGGCATCTCTGCCTATCTTACAAGAAGTCCTCACTACATTCTACAATAATGATCAAACAAAAGCAAAAACAGAGAGAGAGAGCACAAGTATTCGTCCGAACCGCGGGATTCGAACTCACGACCCGAGCATGGAAAGTTCAACGCTCTATCATTCGGCTAACCCGGTTCCCCCTGAGAGAGAGAGAGAGAGAGAGAGAGAGAGAGGGGGGGGATGGGTGGGTGTTTGGGGGTTTAACGTCCTTTTCCACCACATAGAGAGAGAGAGAGAGAGAGAGAGAGAGAGAGATAGAGAAGAACTGAGATGAAAAGAGTACAAAGGCAAAGGCTATCACAAATACGTTTGCACGCTCACCATTGTCAGAGGGATGGCAAGCCCTCTTTCTGTGTTGCTGTGCTGCTCTCCATAGGCAAACCGCCAGGGTGATGACTAAGCCCACGAATACCACACAGGTCACCATAAGTCCGATGTGCAGCTTATCAATTTGGAAACCACTGTCGGCTGCAGAATACGTGCGAGCACAATAATTACCAGTCACACCTTGTGAATTTAAAAAAAAAAAAAAAAACTGTAATGAATAGTAGTGTGCCGCAGTGCTTTGTCGAATGAACCGAGAGATATAAATATGTTAGTTGTGTGTATGCGTGTGTGCTGCTGGGGGGGGGGGGGGGGGGCAGGGTAGCAGGGGGTGGTGCAGGTATAAGCTGTCTGTCTATCTGTCTGTCTGTCTGTCTGTCTGTCTCTCTCTCTCTCTCTCTCTCTCTCTCTCTCTCTCTCTCTCTCTCTCTCTCTCTCTCAGTCTCTTAATTTTTCTCTTTTCAGCTTTGGCGCTTTGCCTTGGATTTTCTTGTTTCGTTTTTGTATGTGTTACCAACGGCAACACTGAGAACTGGATTGTTGACCAACATCTTGTTACGGAATACTCACTCATTCATTCATTTAGTTTGTCTGTCTGTCAGTCTCTCTTGTCAGCCGCGAAATAGTCTTTGTTGCTTGGGCGGCGTTAAGCCCTAAATAACTAACGAACCAACTCTCTCTCTTGTTCTCTTGTGTAGTATTAGCAACGGCTGTACTTTTCGAATACATGTACTGATAAAGTAAATTCAGAGAAAAATTCAGAAAAAAAGTATTGTGAATGGCTCATTGAGACAGGTACCTGACTGAAGAGGAAACTGTGTCGAATTCGTGATCGTTGTATTCAGCAAATTGATTTCCGCGTCCTTCTTAGACATCACTTTCTTTAGCTCCAATGCTGAAAAAAATAGCCCACAAAACAACAAAAAATAAACACTCTTTCACTGTAACAATTTCTCATATTTTCTTAGTTGACAGAACCTGAAGGCAAGGGGATCGTTATCCTCAACAAATGCCTTGTGACTAAACTGAATGTGCAGCAGAAAGAAATATCTATTGTCAAACCGTGTACCTGACTTGTTTGCTATTTCTCCAAGTGGCTTCATCTGGAATATAAAAGATCGACTTTTCAAACTATGAAATAAGTACCATGAGCCAGCAACCGCTTTGTTGCAGGAAACGTTAGCGGTCAGTTCTGGGGAAGGCCGTGAACATGTCAATAAAATGAAAATGGCGGGGTCTGGTGAAATCTGGTACGACTGAGTGCAAGTTCTTAAAACGTCATAACTACCACCACCACCCCCCACCCACTCCCCCCCACCCCCCCCCCCAAAAAAAAAAAGAAGAAAAAAAAAAAAAGAAGAGAAAAACAAACTTTGATGATTATCGTGCTGATTTCGAGTATGACTGTGGCAGCTGAGTGATAAAATCCAATCAAGGAAGCAAAAATTGTTGACATACCTGTGCAGAAGGCGTCACAAGTCGGAAAGCGAAGGACAATGGTAGTCCTGTTCGGGCAATGGCCTTTGATGACCTCACACGAGCGGCAGACGTCCCTGCTCTCACTACAGTAGTGATCAAGTGGACACGGTAGTTCATATTCACAATTGGCAGAAAGTGCAGAGCGGATGAAGAATTGCACAAACAGCCAGACAAAGACTCGTAGCCTTCTTTCCATTACTAACCGTTCAAACGGTGGCAGTGCGGAGATTGGGGTCCCGAAAAGGAGCACGCTCACGAAACACCACCGAGGAAAGAGCGAGTGTTTTAAGTTCCTATTCAAAACTATGGTTAAACAAGATGATCCATACTTTCAAAGCTGGCCTTCCTCACAGCTTGTGTATTTGGAGTCAGTATACAACAGGAACGCTCTTTAGTCTTGAGGTGTACACTTATCCGCGGAGTTCAGCGAATGAAACCGGATTTGCGATAGGCTGCATTAGTGTGTGCTTTGGCTGCGGACTGCGGGCGGCGCACTGGCAAGGCAGCGGCTTGATTAGTCGGTACGTGTATTTATAGTATCGGGAAATCCGATGGCCGCGCGGGCGCACACACACACACACACACACACACACACACAGAACCCATGTCGTGTTCATCGATAGGTGTGTGTGTGTGTGTGTGTGTGTGTGTGTGTGTGTGTGTGTGTGTGTGTGTGTGTGTGTGTGTGTGCAGTCTTACAGAGGGTGATGTGCTCTGCTAGAACCGGCATCGAGTTGTAGCGAACAATTATCAGAGGGCCGGGCGGGGAAACATTTCAACGAAACAATATGCAAATAATAAAACGCAAATGAAGGGCCTGGGGTTGGAATGGGGGTGGTTTGTGAGATTTAAAAAAGGTATGTCAGTTATAGCTTCACGGTTTCGTTCATTTGAGTAGTCGAGGTCTTGTGTGCTACGTGGTCTAGTCATTGAGAAGTTGGAAAGTGCACTGCTTAGAAGAGAGAGCGAGCACCCCCCCCCCAAAAAAAACAAACAAAAAAACCGACAGCAAAAACCTGGACAGCCGAGCTAGGTATTGGTGATTCGCCGCGGGACCAAGCGAGTTTTTCGATGAAGTTGGCAAACGCCAGAACATCAAGTTCGATTATTACGATTGATCATTATGAGGGACACACAAGCAAACGAACACACCCTCCCTCCGAATAAGAAAATCCCCCCCCCCCACCTTCGAAGAAGACAAAAACAACAACAAACAGCAAGAACAACAACAGTAAGAACAACACACCCCAAGAGTATTTATATCTTCTCAGATGAGTTTTTAAAAAAAGCAAAAAACCGAACAGGAATGGAGCTGCTGGATATTTTTCACACAAAAGGCCAAATATTGTGATTTGTAGTGCACTCTTGATTTTCACACTAAATATTAAAACAAAAAGGTTTTAGTTTTTCTTTGGTTTTTATTTTTGTTTAGCATCACGTCTAGTTTGGGTTAGAGATTTCTATTACTGGAGTTACTAGAGCTACTGAGCAAAAAATAATGCCATTACGGGCGTTTTCATTTATTCTAAGTATCTTTTCGTAAGTATCTTTTCGTAGTTAACACGATTCCACGAACTGAATACAAAGTTGATATTATTCTACCATATATGTAGTATAACTGAGTTTCGCCGGCCAGGCAGCACACCATCGCAGGTCCACCTGAAGCGGTAATTCCGGCCGACAGTCTGGGCGCATTATCAGGGGGCCTTCACTGCATCGCATTCAGTTGTCGAAGAACAACTCCGACCCTTCAGCTGTCAGACCATAAATCGTTTTGGGCGAAGCAGGCATGGAAGGGAGGTGAGTTGTCCCAACCTGGCGTGGCGTGTCAAAAGGAATTAAAGAGGGATACACCCTGGCGGCGTTTGGTGGGATTTTCGAGTCATTATGTGTGTTTAACAATGACGTGAGGTGAGTTTGAATAGGTTTAGCACCTCTCCGGCGCCTTCACTTGAGTCTTCCATGGGCGCCGTCAACAGAACCTGAAGTCGACTCCACCTTCGCCACTCTATACCGTATTGTTAGAATGGAATTCTCTGTACTGATATTATCTTGTATTTATGACCACACACACACAAGTAGCACACACTGTGTCTCCATCTCAAAAGCGGGGAAAAAAAATGGACACACACACTTGCGATGTGCATGATTTTATGTCGGTCTTTATGACTTAAGGTTTATCAACTTTGACAACTTGAAAGATACTACAAATTCCGCCATTAGCGTGTGACCATCGGAATTCTTCAAGGGCCCCACACATTGCTGTCATCACGAAGAGTAACTGACAGACGGTATAAAGTTAAGCATGCAAATCATATATGGAGAGGATGTCTTCTAACACATAGGAGTCTGGAAAAAGGGCTTAAATGCCGATCCAATCCATGGCGCTTAGTACTTTCTCCAGATATCCGTAGAGTTGTATGCGATGATGTTCAAGTGAACAGTTATGTGATTTTTATTTTTCTGCGAATTTCTGTCTGTCTCAGTGTCTCTTAGTCACACTGTTCACTGGCCGGGTATGATTAGTCCTGCACGTGTCATCCACCCTAACGTGAGCGAGGCCCGCCTCAAGCCAACCCAACCCAGTCATGCGTTACAGCTATGCCGGCGTTCCTGAAATGTGCACTTCTTGCGTTATTTTTAGAGTGATATGCTTAGTAAGCTGATTCGTGTGGAGAAAAGTGCGTATGGACTCTCTCTCTCTCTCTCTCAAATACACACACACACACACACACACACACACACACACACACACACACACACACACACACACACAAACCCATGAACTTCGATTCGATTTCAGAGTGTACTTTATTAACGAAGTTAACATTTCCACGATACAGCAATTCAAGAGGCCAGTGTTTACAAAACAGAAACTGCTTTTCAGAGAGCACCCAATACCATTTCAGTTTAAACCTAAGCAGAATGTGGTACCCTGATGGACAACTGGATTTTGTTAAGCATAAAGCCTGGATCACTGATCTAATTGTTGACACTGTTCATTTCACTCGAGCAATTTTACCCCCCCCCCCCAAAAAAAAAAGGAAAAAAGAAAACAAGAAGTAAATGCAGCAACCGCAACAAGCTATTTGTTATCACTTATTCCAGATAATGCACCTGATGAGCCATCTCTGGCCCGGGCTTAAGCTTATCTAGAATCAGAATTTGACAGAGTAAACATCCTTAATACAGATACACGCCGTGTGACTAAAAAAAATGGAGACCAACAAAAAAAAAAAAAAAAAAAAAAAAGGGGGGGGGGGGGTGAACTTGCTTCGCGAAATCTGATAACCGGGTACTGTCGTTACCGGAGCATACCATTTTCAGATTTGAGGATGGGTCTACCACCTTACTGCTCCACGTTCTGCACGGCTACAGTGGGATAAGACTTATTCAGGGCGAACTCGCGACGGTTGTCGTTCTCCTGGTCAGCGGTAGCCGGGAAAGGTGCCAGGCCGCATTGGCGTCCTTCCTGAGGGTCGTCCAGAGGGGACCCAGAACCGTTGTGACTGGATGCTGAACCACCGGTACTCCCAGTCTCGTAGCCGTCTTCTACCATGGGGGTGGGGTCCGCAGCTTCGTCGTTTGGTGAGACCACGTTCAGCGGTTGGGACGCTTCGCTATTTTCTTCCCAGTCGCGAGGAGAAGAGGAGGGCGGCGAGAAATCTACAACTGTGACCACATTCGATGATAAATATTGTGTAGAGGGTACGGGGCGACAGTTAGAACCCATGAACTAAAATCTACACTTCCTTGATGACTAGATTAGCACTGTAAATCAGTCTTTTTTTTAAAAAACTACTTTATTATCCCTTTCGGGAAATTCGGGCTGCTTCCCCCGGGGGAAGCGCGTCGCCGCGGAGCAGGACCACCCAATACCTGTCCTTTTTTTTTTTTCCTTACAATTTTGCTGGGGGAGGAAAGCCGGATAACCCGGAGAGAAACTCCCCGAGGAGCAGCCCGGTAGCCAGGAAGAACCGGTATCACATATCACTTGACCTGGGCTTGAACCCACGCTTCATCGCATTGACATTGGTGACGGCCGTTCAGTAGCGCAGCGGCTAAATCCGACGCGCTACGTATTAGACCACAGCTCCCCCCCCCCCCCCCCCAACGTCTTTGCCCTGTGATGTGCATGCGTTTCTACTTTCACTTCATGGCCTACTCACTACTGCGGAATCACCTAGAATACGCACTGACAAGGGTCTCTCTGTACGAAGAGAACGTTACACTCCTCAACCAAACAATGTTGTCAGTTAATGATCTAGTTAATGATGACACCTTCCCGACTCCAACCAACTGATCAAACTACCTGTAAGTGTGCCAGTAAAAATTCATAATTGTATTGTTAATCTACAGCTTGTCTTTCTCTACTGTTACTAGTGTTAGTCTACCATGTCACTATGTCCTTGTGTATGTGTGAGGACTCCCCTAAAACAACAACAACCACAACAACAAAACAAAATAACAAGAACAACAACAACCCCAAAACAAACAAACAAAAAACCAAACAACAACCCCCAAAAACAACAACAACAACAACAACAAGAAACAAACGAACAAACAAACAAACAAACAAACAAACAAACAACAACAATACAAAAAACAAAAAACAAAACCCAAACCCCAACAACAAGAAAAAACCCAAAACAACAACAACAACAACAAATCATGAACTTTAGCCTTCATCAGTAACTGTTCATGGTATAGGGTCACTTACACGAATAAACACGAAGGGAAGTCGGTCTGTGATCATGACAAAGGAGTCGGCGATGGCAATAGCCGTGTTGCTATGTATACAAAACAGGGGCCAGCAACATACATTATATATACAAATCACTCGCAGGCAAGGGCGATTCACTGAGGTGCATGCAAATCATTGTGTGATGGTAATCCAAAACGCTGGGAGAAAGGGATCCGTTATAGATGGCAGGCCCTGTTGACCACAGAGGCATACGTGTAAAGTTCTTCTTTTACCAGCATTAACAATGGTTTGCTTACCCGGAAGGACTGGCCGCTTAGACCCACGGTGTCTGTCACATCGGTTGAAGCCAACAGACACCAACAGAGCGGCCAACAGACAAACTATAACTACAACGAGTATCGTCGTAGTTATAGTGCCATCTGCAACTACAGGACACACGATTCAAACAGTGATTTTTCAAGGATAAAATAATAGGTGCGCAGACATGTCTTAAAAGTGTGCTGAGAGAGAGAGAGAGAGAGAGAGAGAGAGAGAGAGAGAGAGAGAGAGAGAGAGAGAGAGAGCACTAGAATACCATAAATTAACATAATTATATGCATAACCATTAAAAGCCCACGCAAAAACCGCATTTTTACTTGATTCCCCAGATCACTAGAAGCCACTTCAAGCCACTATTACCCAACCTGAAGCGGTCTCGGGTCTAGCGGAGAAGGCCCACCGCGACGCGTGTTCGTGGCTTGAAGTGGCTCCTACTGGTGTGCAGTGGCTTGTTCTTTTTAACCAGTCTTATCATATAGCGGGGGCAGGGGGTGGTCGGGCTACGGATCATTAAGAGATACAGTGTAATAATAATAATAATAGGGAGCCTATCCCCGAGGAACGAGCTCTAGGCGACTTACAATCTAAAACCGAAGTTTAAAAAAAAACCCACTCAATGTACACTACGTAAGAACAATTAAAAAAGCAAAAGAGCACACACACACACACACACACACACACACACACACACACACAACTGAGTATAAAAAAATAAAGGACAGGCAGAGACCAAGATTCAAAACCAAGAACAAGTACCAGTGATAAAACCCAAAACAAAAGGACAGACTGAAATGAGCCAGATAAAACCTTAAAAGACAATGTCTAAACTACCATACAGACGTAATAGTCTTGACAGCTGCAAGATGTGATAACCAAAGTGAAGAGTTCATGACTTCGGCGGACCTACCTTTATTCTGATTCTGACAGGACTCGTGCATCTTGGTGAGGTTGCCCTTCAAAGTCTTCAAGTTTTCATTTTCTTTCTTGAGCTTCGCAGTTTCTGCTTCTGTTCGCACAAAGGAGCGATTATGCCCAAATGTCACTGAACATGGCCTTCTTGGTAAAAATCAAAAGCTGGTATTTGCTGTGAACATTTTATGCAGTCACCTTACCCCTTTCCGTCCCTTAGTCATCGCAAAAATCTCCAAATCAGTCAAAAACCAACCAGTCTACCAATTAATCACTGACTACACCCACTCACTCACTCAGTTCACCCAGGGCATCCATTCACCAGCAGCTGACCGACAAGGAAACTGACTGACTGACTGACTGACTGACTCTCTGACTCACTCAGTTTATTCATCAATCAGTCACCCAGGGGATCAATCACCACCAGCTGACCGACAAGGAAACTGACTGACTGACTGACTGACTGACTGACTCAGTCAGTTCATTATTCAATCACCCAGGGCATTCATTCACCAAGGAAACCGACCGACCGACCGACCGACCGACTGACCGACTGACCGACTGACTGACTGACTGACTGACTGACTCACTCACTCACTCAGTTCATCAATCGATCACCCAGGGCATCCATTCGTTACCACCTGACCGACAAAGAAACCGACTGACTGACTCACACACTCACACACTCACTCACTCACTCACTCACTCACTCACTCACTCACTCACTCACCCACTCACTCACTCACTCACCCACTCACTCACTCAATAAACAATACACAATCAATAAACCCAGAGCATCCATTCACTACCAGCTGACCGACAAGGAAACTGACTGACTGACTGAATTCATCATACAATCACCCAGGGCATCCATTCACCACCAGCTGACGGACAAGGACACACTCACTCACACACTTACTCACTCAGTTCATCAATAAGTCACCCAGGGCATCCATTCATTACCAGCTGACCGAGAAGGAAACTGACTGACCATCTCACTCACTCACTCAATTCATCATTCAGTCACCCAGGGCATCCATTCACCATCAGCTGGCCGACACGGAAATCCTAACTCACTGACAAAAGAATAAATAAACGAGAACAATAATAATAATGTAAAAATCCCGCTTACTTTCCTGTTGAAGAGTCTCATTCAGCGTGACGAGGTTGTCCCGCACACGTTCTTTGTCATCTTCCAGGTCCTTGCAACCCGCCTCGAGCTTTGTGAAGTTGGCCTGAAGTTGCTGATTGTCGTCTTCCAGTGCTCTGTACTTCGCCTCCAGATTCGTGAGATTACGCCCAAGCTCCTCGTTGCTGGCCTCCAGGTCTGCGTGTTTCTCCTGCAGAATTGCGTACTTGGCCTTTGCTTGCAACTCTGCACGTTTACAAACTGCATTGTTTGTTTTTTCACTATCTTTCTTTTCAGAACCTCTCCCTAAGCGCCGTGAGCACTCAGGGTGGAGCCGTGCGCTGTATCAAGTCTCCATCATCATCATCATCATCATTGTTAGTATAAGTATAGATGCAACACTTTGCCACAGTACAGTAAGATAGTATTACCAGATAAAAAGAGTAGGCAAAACATTGAGAGAGAGAGAGAGAGAGAGAGAGAGAGAGAGAGAGAGAGAGAGAGAGAGAGAGTGTTTGGGGGTTTAACGTCCTTTTCCACCACATACGGGTGATACCAAAGACGGGGCAACGATGAAAAAGCCAGAACAAATATTTGGCCCCAGCCGGGATACGAACAGACCCGAGAACTGGAAGTCCAACGCTCTACCATTCGGCCACCCCGGTCCGCTCGAAAGAGAGAGAGAGAGAGAGAGAGCTTTTGCCAAGTGAAGAAATCTTGCCAACACCTGATGTATATTTTCTGTTATCTTCTACCTATTTCCCTCCTTGATTTTGGCAATGTGTCGAACCCTGTAGGGAATTCCAAGGACACACAATCATTTTTTTTGTGGCTCTTGTGGTATCTCTCGTATCACGTACCGTGGTATCAAAACATTTCAGGATCAGTCAGTCAAGTGACACAGAGAGTGTCCACTTACCTACTCAAAGCTCACCCCATGCACATAAAAATACTGAATAACTCCAAAGGAACACCACCTGTCATGTTAATCGGTCTTCACTGTTTTGATTTCGTGACACGCAAAGGCCCCTTTTAGCCTCTCTTGCTCCTAGAGATTTATGGCCTGACAACAAGCGCGATTGGAGTTGTTAAACAACCACACCTGGAGTGGCAAGTATTTATGGCATCGGGTAGGTAAAATTACTGTCAGCTGGTGCGCTGCTCGGCTCAGTTCGTTCCAGGAACCAAGGTTCTTGTTATATTTTCTAGGGGAACTGGCGCGCGTGCACACACACACACACACACACACACACACACCGTGACCACCACCACCACCACCATCGAATGTACTTTGAAAGGTTTACATATGCCCAGTGCTTTAATCAGAGCGGAAGCCGGTCTACATGCCCTCGTCACCGGAGTGGACACCGCATATGAACCTCTACCGGCCACGGCTGCTTCTTCCCATCCGCCGGGCCTGTCTAAACCAGTCTCGCAATGGCCGAACTCGGAAAATGTAAATTTTTTCCTTCATTTCCCGCCGTCCCGTAAGTCATGAAGTAGTCAATATTTATAGAATACAGCACCTCCGACGACACGTTCGCGATGTGTGTGCTGCAATTATCAAGCGCTAACCGCGTGGCGACACGCTTCGGGCTGGCCCTGCCACCTGACTTGTCTGTCGTGGATTAAAAAAGAAATCTCAGTGACGCAGAGCCGACTGGCTGATAAAGGACAGCACCCTTACCCCATCCTCCCCCCCCCCCATCCCCCCCTACCCCCTCGCTCTCTCTGTCCCTGAATTATCTATCTACTGTCTCCAGTTCCTTGTTCTTTGATAAGGGCGCACAAATGTGTGCCCGTAGCCGGTTACACCTGTATCAGTCTGCACGCCAGCCGCGAATTAGTCTTTGTGGCATGCGCGGCTTTAAGCCCTAAAAACTCACTCACTCACCCAGTCTGCAAGCTATACGAGCAATGGGAAAGAGTGGGCGGATTTGGGAGGTTAATGTCCTGCAAAAGACGTCCATTGTCAGTATTTGAAAAAAAAAACCCTCCAAACATTTTCCAAAATACAGTCAATTGCCAAATTACCAAAGAGGAAGACAAAACGAAAGGAAGAAAGCAAGGCAGAAAGGAAGGAAGGAAGGAAGCCTTGAAGGAAGGAGGGTGGGTGTTGAAAGGTTGAACGTCCTTTTGCAGCAGATAGATTATGGGTGATATCAAAGATGGATTAACGAGAAAAAAGCCAGTACAAAATAATATTTGCCCCCAGCCGGATTTCGACTGAACTCACAAGCGTTAAAAACTTCAACTCTCTCCCGCTCGGCTCCCCCCACAGAAGGAAGGAATGAAAGGAACAAAGAAACAAAGAAAAAGTAAGATAAAAAAGCAAAGATGCAAAATATGAAACTTGAGCTAGCCGTAGCTCTGTGAGTCATTATTCTGCATAAATTATCTGTCATTTAAAGGGGGAGCCGGGGTGGTCGAATGGTAGAGCGTTGGACTTCTAATGCTCGGGTCGTGAGTTCGATCTCGGCTGGGGCCAAATATTTGTGCTGGCTTTTTCATCGTTGCCCCGTCTTTGATATCACCCTATGTGGTGGAAAAGGACGTTAAACACCCAAACACCCACCCCACCCACCCTGTCATTTAAAGAGCTACCACCACTGTGCGTTAGGTAGTTATGTACACGAAGAAACTGTTCTTACCTCCACAGTGTCGGTCACATGCCTGGAAACGGGAAAGAACCTCACTTCTGTTATTACAAATAAATTCGATTTCGGAACACCGAGTACACCTGTTCCAAATGTTGCTGCAGAAGGTGTCCTGTGGGCAACCCTCGGGGGCTTCTCTTTCACATCCAGCAGATTGTACTGGGCGTACAAGCATCAGTGAAAGACAGATGGCAAGACGTATATTTCCTCGTCGTATATGCATGGTAGGTTCAGCGATGTTGAATGAAGCCCTACAGCAACAACGCACAGTACATTACTGCAGTCATATTCGCAGCAACTTGACTCGGCCAAACAACCACAATGGCAACTGCCGCCGAGAATTGTGTGGAAACCACAATACATATGAATTCTTTAATTTTACTGCGCAATATCAGTCCGAACCAATCCCCTATTTCTACTCATCACGCGTGTTAATAACTGGCACACGTCATAGATGCTTCGACTCAGCGTGGCGTAAGCCTGCCGGAAAAGTTTCCAAGGAGCTCTTTTTCCCCCTCTGAATATGTGCAGGATGTGTGCAAAATCACAACAGGGCCGGCATGTATAAGTCGGGGTTAGGGAGTTTAGACCCGGGTTAGAATCTAACCTGGAACTAAACTAGCTCTGGGTTTAAATTTTTTGTTGTTGTTTTTGTTGTTGTTGTTGTTGTTTTAAATCAGGAAGCAAGGTGCCCATGCCGTTATAGAAGGAATTTTGAATTTCTTTCTTCGCTTCCTTTTTTTCATTTAATTTTGTTTGGGGGTTTCTTTTGTCCTAGACTGGGTTAGGCCCGTAGCCATGGGTTAAATTAACCTCGAGTTTTACATATGGGCCCTGAAGTCCGAGTTTCTGAGCAGTGCTTATACATGTAGTATTAGTACAGTTTCGTGATACATGTAACATAAACTTTTCTAAACCCTGTACTGTCAAACTGTGAGTAGGATACTGAAAGCCCCGTTCGTAACAATCTAACTGCACTGCCCTGTCCTGGCAGCTGTGATGCAGTCGGTGCATGTGCAATGTTGAGGGGAATTTTTACACGGGAATTTTACATTCCGGCGAGCCGGGATTTTCGAATATCATTTTATTTTCCGAGTCTAGTCAAGAGTACATTACTCATTAGGCATACATTCACCTCTCTACCTCTCTCTCTCTCTCTCTCACACACACACACACACACACACACGCGCACGCACGCACGCACGCACGCACGCACGCACGCATTGATACCGACCCGCGAGCTTCATTGATCGGCGCCATTCAACTATGAGCAGACCTGCTCGACTGGTTCTGAAATGAAAAAAAAAAAAAAAAAACCCTCGGCCGAACTTCTCGAAGGTATCCCTAAAATTTAACACTTCTTGCGTTACTTTCACTGTGTAAATTCAACGGGTCGTGTGCTCCTTCAGTCACCGCGTGATAAGTGTTTCAGGTAGTCGTGCGGAAACATCGGTGTCCAGATTACACAAGCCCCATTCGCAAACTAACAACACGATGTAAGCCGACCGAAACGGTTGTAATTATTTGACACTCTGTGGCCCGGCTGCGCCGCTTGCCGATTTGACTGTATTTATTTGGCTGTTGCCGCATTTGTAGAACTAGTCATTGACGGGTCATCAAGTTGTTTGCGGACGGAGCCGGCATGCTTTTTATTCTCTTGACCTTGTGTCTGAATGGGGAAGGGAGCGGCAGATAAACTGATAAAAGAAAAGTTCTCTTGATTCGAGAAAACCGAGAACCGAAGGAAAGAACAGTATAGCCTCCTGACTTGCTAAGACTAGACAAAAGAACGAGAACGAGAACGAAGGGCGGAAAAATACTGAGACGAGAGACTGACGGGAAGGGGAAAATTCCACAGCCCTAAACAACAAAGCGAAGGGTGTAATGATGCTGTTATTTCCACCGCAATTTTCATTGCATCTACAGGGACAGATGGATCACACACGTGCCACTCAAACTCGACCAACTGTACCCATAAAAAATAACAGATTCTTGGTTAAATATAAACATGACATAATCGCTGGGTCAGGGATAGGAATGAGTGCCTGTGCATAATTGATTACTTTTTGTTGGTTGGGTGTTAAGGGTGTAAGGTCGTTTTCCATGACAAACTGGAGATGTATGGCGCGGAGGAAAGGAAAAATCCTGCACAATTCGTTGGCTTCGAGTTAGAAATCGAACCCACAACCCGAGCATGGAAAGTTCAGTCTTCTAACAGCTCGGCTATCCCGGCTTTTCTAGTTAAAAAAAAATCACTGAAATCTGAGGAAATGTTTGGATTGATTGTATGCTTGTGTATTTCTGTTCGAGAGACAACAATTAACAATGACAATGACAATAATCTTTATTTTCCAACGGTAAAAGGTTTGGCAGAAATACCATGCTCGAAGTTGCCTTTGCTAAACTACAAAAATGTGAGCAAAGGAAGGAAAATCTAAAAGCTACAGGATATAAAGGAGATAAAAAGTGTAGAAACACATTTAAAAACTCAATTGACACACACACACACACACACACACACACACACACACACACACACACACAGAGGCAGGCTGAGGCGCCCTTTCAAGTTAAAACAATTCACTCTGTGTTGCTTCTTTTTACTGCTGAGGCGTAGTGTCCTGTTACTGGTAAAACGCCATCCTGTGTTTCACTCATGTTTCGCTCCATTGTTGGTGGGTGAAGTGTTCATTGACAGCTGAATTGCACTAAATAATACAAACACTTAGCTCGCCTCAGAGAAAAAGAGGCGATTAATACGTGCGCACCACTGTGCTATCAAGTGTCGGTCGATATTTGCAAGTGGGACTTTTTTTTTAAGGCGACGAGATTGTAGGGATAATTTTCTGCTCACTTGAGAGTCTCTGAGAGGGATGCGATTTTAAGCATGCAATTCAATTCACTTCACACACAAAACATCAACGATGGAGGGTGTGTGTGTGTTGAAGGGGGGGGGGGGGGGAGGCGCGGTATTATATCGTGATAATAGTTTTAATGATCTTGACACCGAGAATTGTACGCTTGCACTGACCATGACAAAGGCGTCAAGCCTGTCTACCGTAACGACGCTGAAAAGGTCCATGGAACACCCTGTCCTATAGCCTTTGTATTGGTGGCAGTTCGTTGTACAAACATGTTTTCCCTCTATTTCTGTATAGGCCAAACTCGATGGCACAGCTGCTGGCGAGGCACACGGGATCAACGGTAGAAAAGACACCTTTGTCACAGGGTAAGATTCAGGGCTAGAAACCCTCAATGTGGCATCACATACAATTTGAGTCAATGGTTTCTATGGCACGCGACTACAGTACACACAGCGATACGGGTGTAAAGGAATATTACATGGCGTTTCGTTGGAATGTGTGCGTCATTGTGTCATGTCTAAACGATCTGTGAGATCGGTGACTTTTTTTATTTTTTTTTATTTTACATATCCCATGTGCAGTAGAGAAGCAGGCCTTTTTCTGACACCCCCCCCCCCCCACCGACCCCCCCTCACAGTCCACCGCCACACACCAGCACGACGACAAAAAAAAACAAAACAAAAAAACTTTGACGCAATGCGACACTAAACCGACCAATGGGATAATGCTGCCAATCTTTCGGGGGGTTTCCCCATCACTGATGAGCCATTCTGTATTTTCTTGAGCGCAAGGCGCACCATAAGCAAACATGCAAACTTTCCTTAACACCTGCGATCGATCGCAGTAGTTTTTAAACGACCAAACTGTCGGATCCATGACCATGAGATAATCTTCCCACCACGCTTGAAAACTTGCTCAGCAATTTCAGTGCAATCTGGTTATTAGCTAATCGAGTACTCGTGTCCTATTTTCTCCATTCTTCCCAATCCTGTGAGAAAGAAGTCATCGAGATGATTTATGACGGTAGGCGTGGTGCATTAACTGTTTCATCAGCATCCGCCGTTGTCGGCTTGTGGCTTGTGTGGCGTCCGCAGGCAAGGACGCAAAATTATTGCCTGGCCATGAAAAAGTGAACAGCCATGCGTATTCGGGTCGTCCTACGGTAATGAGTCATGTATGTGAATAGCCATACGGGGGGCAGGAATAGTTGAATGGTAGAGCGTTGTACTTTCAATGCTCGGGTTGTGAGTTCGAATCCCGGCTGGGGCCAAATATTTGTGCCGGCCTTTTTTTTTTTCCTCTCGTTGCCTCGTCTTTCATATCGCCCATACGTGGTGGAAAAGGACGTTAAACTCCCAAACACCCACCCCACCCCACCCACCTTCTCAAGCCTTTGGGAAAGGTCATTGTGTAGACAGCTCATTCATGCGCTGTTCAAGTTTAGCATTATCAATTTCATCAACACCTTTGTCGGCTTGTGTCCAGTCTTGCGTGTAGACAAGGTCGCAAAATTGTTGTATGGCCATGAAACAGTAGACCATCTAGAATAATTATATGCGTATTCAAGTGGTTCTACGATACTGAGTCATGCGTGTAGACAGCCGTACAACTTCGAATAGGCATACACTAGTTACTGGGGTTTCGGCGATTTATTGAGGTTATTCACTTATTGTGGTTTCTCTCTCTCTCTCTCTCTCTCTCTCACACACACACACACACATACACACACACACACACACACACACACACACACACACGCACGCACGCACGCACGCACGCACGCACACACGGGGAGCCGGGGTGGTCGAATGGTAGAGCGTTGGACTTCTAATGCTCGGGTCTTGAGTTCGATTCCGGCAGGGGCCAAATATTGTGCTGGCTTTTTCATCGTTGCCCCGTCTTTGATATCACCCTATGTGGTGGAAAAGGACGTTAAACCCCTAAACACCCTCTCTCTCTCTCTCTCTCTCTCTCACACACACACACAGACACACACGCACGCACGCTTTAAGGAACTTTTTTTTTTAAAGATGATCGCAATATCTTAGCTTATCAGCACTGATTTACTGACTGGCGGCGGAATATGCGTCACTTGTGAAGTCATGTCTATGATTACGTCCTAATCGTCGGAAATCTTGCGTTGCCTCCCCACAGTGTACAGTTTGAAGCAATCGCCAAGGAGCAAAAGCGACAGACTGGAAAGCTACGTGTACGAATTTGAATGATGACACTCTCCTCCTCTCTTTCCGATTTTTTTTTTGCTGTGTGTGTGTGTGTGTGTGTGTGTGTGTGTGTGTGTGTGTGTGTGTGTGTGTGTGTGTGTGTAAATAATAACAATAATAATGAATATAATAATCAGCAGAAACATGAGGAACAGAAAAGGGAACAGTTTCAGGAAACCCCACAACCACCAGAACTGAATCACAAACCATGAATCTCTGAAAGAACATCATAGTTCGTGTACATGTACATGTAGTACAACACGACTACAAGGGAGCCGATACAACTTGCTACGTTCAGACAATATATTTCATTTTGTCACGTCAAGATGTAAAATAGCGTATGAAGCATACGTAGTTATTAAACTGAACAAAAAGCTGTCGCCACAGGGTGTGTGTGTGTGTGTGTGTGTGTGTGTGTGTGTGTGTGTGTGTGTGTGTGTGTGTGTGTGTGTGTGTGTGTGTGACCCAACCACATAACACAATCATCAATGTTTGGCTAATACCCCCGCTGCCCGTAACACTGAGCTCAGTCTTGATGACCTGGATGTACGTATGCCGAATCAGGTGGGTCGCCTCCCTAGCAGGTGTACCCTCTTCTTACATTTGAAATGTAATGTAACATTTTTTTTTTCTTTTTGTCCAGGTCAAACTCTAGTCATCAGATGGCGCGACAGGTGGGGCCGGCGGTACAAAAGACGTCATCGCATTCTGGCTTTCATCCAGCGATTACTATTGCTCCCGAGCACAGTGGCTGTATTTATAGAAAGTGTGAATGTGACAGTGCGTTTTTTATTTTATTTTATTTTTTATAGTGTGTATCCTTCAGTAATGTCTAAAACTTCTTTCAGTCTATCAAAGAAACCTTTCTTTTTTCCCGTAGCGGAATTGTTTGCAGATTTGAAAAATGCACTTGCTTCTTCATGAAATAAAAGTGTTAAGTCATATTAGCTTCTTTATGATTTGACCGTGTGCCACTCTTTATGAACAGGTATAAAGTCCCACTTGCACGTAAAAACATGTGCAAGAAGTCATTTGTCCTATCTGCCATCATTGTGTTAAACGGTTCACTGTAGTAACAAAGTGCACGTATGCGTGTTTGTGTGTGTGTGCGTGTGTGTGTGTGTGTGTGTGTGTGTGTGTGTGTGTGTGTGTGTGTGTGTGTGTGTGTGTGTGTGTGCGTGTGCGTGTGTGTGTCGGAGGGGGGGGGGATTTGTTTTTCTTGTTAAACAGTTTTAGAGTTTGACAGTATGTATGATTATTTGTTTTAAATTGTTTGTGACGTTTGTTTGATCTTAACGTTTAACCTTATTTTACTTTTATATTTTATATCAAGATCTTTAATTTTATCTTATCTGTGACAGAGTATCATGTGAAGCCAAAGAAGATTTTCTGTTTAAGATTTTCTCGTAAACAGACAATAAAGTATTTTGAATGAAATTGAATTGAATAAGAATATACGTCTAAAAGTTTTGTCAGTCTGTGTGTGAAACTTTTGTTTTTGTTTTCATAGCGAAATTGTCTGTAAATAAAAGTTGCGTTTCCTTATTCATGAAATAGAAGTGCCGAGTCATACCTGCTTCTTTATGATTTGACCGTGTCTTATTTTATTTTATTTTTTATTTAACTTTTTATGAACACATATATACATTATGTACACGTTTAATAGTCTCCTTCAGCCTGTGGGAAAAAAACCATTTGTTTCCATAGCAAATCTGTTTGTAAAAATTACACTTCCTTATTCATGAGGGGAGCCGGGGTGGCCGAATGGTAGAGCGTTGGACTTCTAATGCTCGGGTCATGAGTTCGATCCCGGCTTGGGCCAAATATTTGTGCTGGCTTTTTCATCGTTGCTCCGTCTTTGATATCACCCTATGTGGTGGAAAAGGACGTTAAACCCCCAAACACCCACCCACCCTCCTTATTCATGACATAAAAGTGCCGAGTCATGCGAGTTTTATGGTGATTTGATCATTTGGTTACTTGTTGTATAAAAGTAGCTATACGGTACAGAGTTTGTGACAACTACAGCTGACACTGAGTCGAGTATCGCGCGTGGCTAAATTTACTGCGTACGGAATAGCAATAGTAATACTACTAGTAATAATAATGCGTATTTAAGGGACGCCCTCCCTCGCGCAGGAGCTCAGGGCGCCTTATAGTCGACACACACGCACTCACACAAACACCTGCAACATTCCTCAAATACATTTACTGAACTACAAACACATAATGTGCTGTATCATACACGGCCGGCTCCGCTGCCCTGGCGCGCGCGCGCGCGCGCACACGCACGCACGCACGCACACCAGCAAGATGATGATGTGGCAAGTGTTCAGATTTTGCTTGAAGGATGGTTTTGTGTCTGTGTAGCTGATTGTTGCTGGGAGATCATTCCAAACAGTCGGACCTTAATATGAAAAACTACGCTGGCCAAAGGCCTTTGTTCTGATATGAGGCCCTCGGGATACGGAGTTTCCGATTCAGTGTCAGCAGCAGAACGAAGTAGTCTCGAAGGAGTGTAAAGCTGAAGCAAAGAAGATATGTATGGAGGACAGGAGGAGGTAACACAGTTGTAAGTGATGAAATCTTATTTTGGACTCCAGAGCTGGTAGCTAGTAGCTGGCTTGAAAGACCGGTCGACGAATGGAATATGAGCATGGAAAAATACCGTGACCTTGGAAACGTTTTTAAGGTCTTTAGCCTTTCGATCTGTTGTTAGGTCACGCCGTTTCGAATCACGAGGAGGACGGGAAGAGGGTGGGTGGGTGCCTGGGAGTTTAACTTCCTTATCCACAAAGCATGGGTGATATCAAAGACTGAGTAACTAGAAAAAAGCCAGCAAACATATTTGACTCGCGACCCGAGCTTTGAACGTCCAACGCTGTACCATTCGTCTATCCCAGTTCCACGGAGGACGGCAAGAATATGGAAGTAGGAGGGGTGTGTGAACAAGGAGGGGGGGAGGGGGTAGGGGAGGGGGGGGGGCGGACAAGGGTGTGTGTGTGTGTGTGTGTGTGTGTGTGTGTGTGTGTGTGTGTGTGTGTGTGTGTGTGTGTGTGTGTCGGGGGATGAGGGAGGGGGGTCGTGATGGTGGCTAATTTAGTTTGCCAACAAGTGCAGCTGAGCCGACGAAGGTCGACGGCAATGGAAAACTACAGACTGACGACACCGCCAATTATAGACATGACGTCACTGTACAGATTCCGTCAGTATTCACGTAATGGCGACAGTTCACGGTAGAGCAAAAGCCGGAACTCGAAACTGTCCCAGAGAAAAGAATTTGGGGTCAGTGATTACTCTTTAAGAAAGCTGAAACGGGACACAAAAAGACTCTGATTGGGGTAAACTGAAGTGGTTAAGGATAAAACTGATCAGCAGTAACGAGAGGGAATCACAAAATAATATGTATCAGACTCGACCATTACAGGACGGGCTGAAAGCACACAATGCTTGCATAAACAAAATACCCCTGCGGTTGAAACTGACACATGAACAAACATGAGAGACAGTGTGATTTGTGTTTTCATCAAAAGCAACGCCTGGTGTGATCGTCACGCTTTATTAGGAGGATTAGGTTGAGAAGCCAAACCCATCTTGTGACGTATAAAATTACAATGTATTTTGTAACAGGTGGCAAGACAACAGATGGCAAGGGAATGTGAGCACGGCTGTTGTGTGAGGACAGGTACGTTTTCAACTCAGCTGACGGTGGGCTAGCTGGGTAGACCGAAGCGATTTAGCTGGCACGCCATCGGATCAGTTAAATATCAAATGTTATGCAAAGGACAATAGAGACTATAAGCTTGAAAGAAGTGTTAAAGACAGTTTCGTCTGATTTCGTCAAATCAAACCTGAAAACCCACCTCCTTCGTCAAGCTTTTAACACTTCAGTAGTCTGCCATTGACTCAGTGCCTCTGTCTGTAATTGTATGTATCTGCATCAGACACACACACACACACACACACACACACACACACACACACACACACACACACACACACACACACACACACACACACACACACACACATATCATACCCCATCACCCATACACAAACAACATCGCGCATGAATTATTCGCACGCACCTATGCAGAACCTAATCGTAAGCGGAAATAATGTGAAAATTTCAATAGAAGTGGGCAAAAATGACGATGAGTAATTTGTACACATATCATACACAGATAAGAGAACGTTATTCATATTGCTGAAAGGTGAATGTAGGTACTTGGCGCTAAAGAAAATGTAGTGACGCATGTGCAGGTGAAAAGCAATGACATACGCTCGTAGCCATAGCAATGACAATGTGAATGAGCAGCTCATGTTAGGGTCTGCGAGACCGTAGTTGATATGGTGGCAGGGCTGAAAGTGTTAAGACGAGAGTCACAACAACCTAGCACTCATTTGTCGATGACTGTGACTGTGGCTTGTTGTGGGGGAGAGGGGGGGGGGGGGGGGGGGTGGCGGGTGGAGAGGTGGTGGAGGGTGAGAGATGGGTGGGCTTGTTCAATGACATGGTCGACGCATACTTGGAAACTTTTGATCCGCAGTAGTCATGTCTCTAATGCGTGATCAGAAGTTGTACACCGGTGGTGTTAGCCAACCGCACGTGTGATCAGACCGGTGTGTGTATGTGTGTTTGTGTGTGTGTGTGTGTGTGTGTGTGTGTGTGTGTGTGTGTGTGTGTGTGTGTGTGTGTGTGTGTGTGTGTGTGTGACGTAGCTTGAGTTTGGCTTCAGTCTTGAACGGATCATATTTGCTAACTTACGTGAGAGAGAGAGAGAGAGAGAGAGAGAGAGAGAGAGAGAGGTGACGATGATTTTTTTTCTTTCCATTTTATGGTTTATCGTCTTCTTGAATCGTCTGAGGTTCATTATTTTTAGTATTGTTTTATGCAATTTATTGTTCAACACAGTTTTTATAGTATTTTTTTTTAATGCTCAGCAAGCCGCAAGAGGAATTTCCTTGTTTAAGGACAATCAATACATATTGCATTGTATTGTATTGTATTACACAGAGTTGTATCATATATACCACCAACAAAACAAGTAAGTGTGAGGACAGAGCGCTTCTGGGGGAGCAACCCCCTTTTTTCCTCTGCTGAATCTAGGTAATTACCTCCCCTGCGCAAAGCAAAAAGACTCCAGATCAAGCAAACCATTACCACAATACGCTTTTTCAAGCTTCAGACACTGTTATAAAGCTGTTTGAATTTCCAGCATGACGTACGCCATTTGAGGTATTTATAGGTAAAACATGAAAATAACTTATAAAATCTGTTTTCCGGTGCAACTTCAGTGTACGATTGACTCAGTTTATCTGGCATAGCTCAGTGATTGTGCACCCCCCCACCCCCACCCCCCCACTCACACTCCCCCCCCCACCCCCCAATCCAACCCGACCACTATCTCGCCACTCAGCGTCCCGTACAAATGCGGAGTTTAAAGTAACTATCATAGCAACATGTTACTGGCTAAACGTGATAAAATGTGCTATATGACGCGTTCAATGTCGTCACTTAAAGTTGCAGGTGTTTTGTAGCGACAGCTGTGGTATTAATACTTTGTACAACAGGTGCGTCCTTTAGCGAGATTGTGCGTATTTATTTTGTGTTAGCTTTCTTTTCCATTTATCTGACGTGTATCTTGTCATTTCCGGTGTTTGTTTGTTTTTCTTTTTCCTTTTAAACAGGGTGAGGGGTGGGTGGGGGGTGGGGTGGGGGTGGGTGTTCGGGAGTTTAACGTCCTTTTCCACCACATAAGGGTGATATCAAAGACGGGGCAGCGAGAAAAAGGCCAGCACAAATATTTGGCCCCAGCCGGGATTCGAACTCACGACCCGAGCATTGAAAGTCCAACGTTCTACCATTCGGCCACCCCGGCTCCCCACTTCCTTTTAAACAGACCACTCAACAGTAAAATGATCGTTTCTAATGACACTTCTCACAGAGGCTCATACGAGTAGCCTATACTCAGCAAAGAACACTCCTACAAAACAAAATGTATATCAATAAAGAATTTTTCCCAACTGCTTTATTGTCCCTTTCGAGAAATTCGGGCTGCTTTAAGCCGGGGGAAGCGTGTCGCAGCGATGCAGCGCCACCCAATACATATCCTATTTTTCAATTTTATTGGGGGAGGAAAGCCGGAGAGAAACCTCCAATGAGCAGCCCCGGAGGACCAGGGGAAAACGCTATCACATTATCACAAGCTCGACCAGGGCCCGCATGTAAAAGTCGGGGTTAGGGAGTTTAGCCCTGAGTTAGCGTCTAACCTCGAACTAAACTAGCACTAGGGTTAAATTTTCTGTTGTTTTTTGTTTTAAATCAGGAAGCGGGTCTATTCCAGTAAGGTGCCTATGCTTTGATAGAAGGATTTTTGTCTTTCTTTCTTCGCTTCTTTTTTTTATTTTTATTTAATTTTGTTTTTGGGATTCTTTTGTCCTAGTGTGGGTTAGGCCCGTAGCCGTGACTTAACTTAACCTCGAGTTTTACATACGGGCCCTGGGCTCGTACACACGCTTTGAACATCCCTGTGACATTGGTGACGCCCGTTCAGTAGCACAGCGGCTAAGTCCGACGCGCTACCTATTAGACCACCGTTCACCCCAGTAATTTTTTTTTTTTTTTTTTTTTTTTAGCGAGTCCACCGGTGCACAGACGCCAGCGATCCAAACTTACTTGGGCAGAGGAATAGAGGTTCCTTCATGACTAGCATGGTAGGAACGGAAGAAATACTTACTGTGTGATATTTGCCGTCCTCAGAGAGCGTGTATTACACTTTTTGTCATCTCCGATCAATACGAGAAAACGTGTTTGTCGAATAAAGTGGGTGGGTGGGTGTCTGGGAGTTTAACGTCCTTTTCCACCACGTATGTCGAATAAAGTGATTTGTGAAATGAAAGTTTGATCCAAAATGTGTGTGTGTGTGTGTGTGTGTGTGTGTGTGTGTGTGTGTGTGTGTGTGTGTGTGTGTGTGTGTGTGTGTGTGTGATAATACAGCCGGCAGAAGAAGATTACATAAGAGATAAGGGTGGGCGGGTATTTGGGGGTTTGAGTTTGACGTCCTTTTCCACCACATACGACATAAGAGATAAGGAGACAGACAGACAGACAGGCAGACAGATCAGAGTAAATGAAACGACTGCATGGATGAATCTCAATAGTGTGACCCGAACACAAGGGAAGAACCAATTATTACAAAACAGCAACGTATCCCGATTAACGTGAATTTCAGACCGCTGGTCTGAAACCAGGCGTACAGCTGCGGCTGCAAGCATTTCGATTGATGAAACGTAGATAAATGTCACTCAGTTTTGATAAATGTCACTTCAACGCGCTGTTTCTATATTTCTACGCCACAAAGAAGCCAGCTTATGTTTTAGAACCATCGACGTATAGAGATAGACCCCCTGCGGTGCTGGAAGTGTGATGCCGCCGCGCGCCATGTTGCGAGTACCTGGAAGTGCCAGCTGTTTACATAGCGCGCATAGCATTGGCCAGACGCTATCAGCTGTTTACATAGCGCGCATAGCATTGGTCCGCTTTATCTTACGTCACATTTCTGATGACGTCTTTCTAAACAACTTTGTATTTCGAACGAGGCGTCCTGTACACAGAGCTTCTGGTATTCACAAGATGGCCGCGATAGCGACACTCGCAAGCAGCGGTGGCAGAGTGCGGCGGTGCGTCTATCTCTTTACGTCTGTTTTTAGAACAGATGCGCTTATGAGTGGGCTGTACGCTCAAAATACTTATCTTGATCATTGTGACGAACTCATTGTGACGTAAAACATCAGACAATGCGTCATGTTAAAAAAATTACGTCACAAAAGTTCGTCACTTTTGGGGGGGCGTTAAAAAAAAAACGTCGTTCTTCTTGGGTCTGGAACTTCGCCATCTTATCGGACCACCAACCAGAGGACCTATGCCAGGAAGGGATGCCACCAGGAATGCGTGGTCCACCTCCGATGTAGACGACTCATTCCATTTCCTCATGGAGAGGAGATTTTCAAACTCAAAACCTCTGAGTGAAGACTTTCTCATGGGACATTGGCATCAAGCTGCACGCGGTAGTCTTTCCGTTTTGGAGGTTCATTGACATTCTATTCATCATGTTCGTCATCGGTTATTTTATCACGTTTCATGTTGTCTGCCAATACAAATCTTTAAAATTGGCCTTCAGAGAACAAACGTCTTTCTGGAAACTTTGGGAGGAATGCCACTGGAACTGGCAAAAATCTTGGGCAGCAAACAACAACAACAACAACAAAGACGACGACGACGACGACGACAACAACAAGAACAAGAACAACAACAACAACAACGGGGAGGCTGTTGCCAAGCAGCCGAGACTCGCCCGAAAGTCGGAACAACATTATTGAGCGCGCTGATTTATTGACGCCGAATGTGGTATACGTATACACGTTTTCACGGTGTTGGAAAAACAGCTCGGGTTGTAAATCTCTTAGAGTGCGACACTTTGTGTGTGCTTATAATATCAGTTGTGTCGAGCAGGCCACCAGGCTGTTACACTTGTCGCTTTTACAGTCAGTTGGAAGAGTGTGTTGGAGAGTGTACAGTGACGTGCAGGCCAATATCAACAGTTATTACACTCTGCGATCGTGACAGAAAAAGGTACTGTACTTACAAACTGTACTTAACTGTAGTCCCGTCTTTATAGTGGCGTATTTAATGGTAATTAGGAAGTGTGTGTGTGTGTGTGTGTGTGTGTGTGTGTGTGTGTGTGTGTGTGTGTGTGTGTGTACGCGCGTGCGTTTGTGCGTGTGGGTGTGAGCGTGCGTGTGTGTGTGCGTGCTATTTTTTGTAATATTGCAGATTTAACTATTGGGACATGTTATATTGTGTATGTAGTTGTCTGTTTTTTTTTTACGCCGCAACCGTATTGCCTCCTCTTGAGGACAATAAAGAATTATTGAGTTGAATTGAATTGAATATTATAATGCTACAATTACTAGGCTTGATGTAATTGTGGAATGGGTGTTTGGGAGTTTAATGTCCTTTTCCACCATGTATGTAAAACATGGTAACATTAGCCCCTTTAACAAAGCTTCTGTAAGAACCGGCACAGCACCTCCACTTACATAAAGTGATCTCCTGTTTTCTTTCAGTACAATGCAGAGACTGAAATGCGCGGGCCTCTTCTGTATTTTCGTACTGGCGTGAGTAACAAGTCTTGGGTGTGCCGAGATCATGCACTCATGTATGTTAGGTGTATGCATAGCATGTACAGCAGGTATGTATGTATATACTTATGTACCGGTCTGTTACACGTACATGTGTTGTTGTTATGTACAAATGCGCGCACACAGCATGTATGTATGGAATGCATGTATACATTCATGTACCATGAAAAACAAGAATACAAAAAAAAAGATATCATGCACTCAAGCAGTGATGCACCGACAGCTACATTTAGCTTATGATTCACCAACATGTCATACAACAAAACGCTACATACGCCTATTCCAAGATATACAGTTAGTTAGTTAGTTATTTAGGGCTTAACGCCGCGCAAGCAACCCAAGATATACAGGCTATGTATTGTCCTAAAAGATCTAAAAGCTTTCCGAAGTGTGAGAAAATTGTACAGAGTCGACCGTGCGAGCACAGTCAACTCTGTCACAGTTGCAGAGTTTTCAGCTTCCCTGAAACCCCAATAAAAGCCAGGGGCAGCCTGATTGCATAGCTCAGTTTGCGTTTTGACACTGAGCGAGAAAGACCGTGCAGCACTCAACATCCGCTAGACACTGTAGCGATGTGTCTCGCTCACTGACCGAAAGCCAGATGATGTCACGGCAAACTCGTGCTCTGGTTTTATAAGGGTCCCCGAAGCGCTGAAAACTCTGCAACTGTGACAGAGTTGACTGTGCTTGCACGGTCGACTCAGTAAACTTTTTCACACTTCGGAAAGCTTTTTGTTGGGAGCTTAGATCTTTACGTGTAATATGTGCTGGGTATGGTTTTGCAGCGTCCACGTCCTCAGTCTGTTAGCTAGAATGAATACTATCCGCATGTTTAAGTTATGTACGAGTTTGCTGCTTACATACCTCCACATGCCCAGCTTTGTACAAGTATTTGCAGCTGGTTTCTCATTGCCTTCAATGCTAAATGTGCATGGCTTTTCTGTGCTTGCGGTTTGCGTGGCTTTACATTGCCCGTGCGCTTAGTTAGTTAGTTATGCCTATAGCCCGTGGGTGGGCATAGGCCATCCACAGTTGCACGCCATCGTCTCCTGTCCTGTGCTATCGTCTCTAACTCCTTCCAGCTGTACCCCATCTGCCGGGTGTCCGCGTCCAGGTCCCTCCTCCAAGAACGCCCGTGCGCTTGAATGACTTGTTTTGTTTTGCATGACTTACAGCGTTTGGACTAAATCTGTTATCTATGTCTGTGACATGGCTCTGTTTGAATGACTTATTTTGTTTTGCATGACTTACAGCTTTTGGATTAAATCTGTTATCTATGTCTGTTAGTCTGTGACATGGCTGTATTTGAATGCCATGTTTGTTCGGAGAAATTATGTTCACGTTGTTAGTACATACATGACCTATTTGTCTTTGTCTCTGTATGGTACGTGTTTGTATATACCAAAAACAGAATATAAAAAAGAAACTGAGAAGCCCGACTGTCATGAAATGTATTAGGTCACTAGACCAAGGCCCGTATGTAATAGTCGAGGTTAGGGCTTTTAGCCCCGGGTTAGAGTCTAACCTCGAACTAAACTAGCTCTAGGGTTAAAATTTCTGTTGTTTTTTTCTTTTAAATCAGGAAGCGGGCCCATTCCAGCAAGGTGCCTGAGCCGCTATAGAAGGATTTTATTTCTTCCTTTCTTCGCTTCCTTTTTTTTAAAATTTAATTTTGCTTTTGGGGTTTCTTTTGTTCTAGTCTGGGTTAGGCCCGTAGCCGTGGGTTGAATTAACCTCGACTTTTACATACGGGCCCTGGACGAACTTTTTCTCTTCGATGCGTCAGTGTCAAACGTGACTCCAGAAAAACGTTGTCTCCGAAAATCGTTGGCGACGGAATTACGTAAGTCACTTGTATCTAACTAACCCTTTTCCATGCAGCAGCTTGCGAAGACAGACTCCTCATCGTTAATATTGATTGTGGGAGTGAAACCGCTGTAAAAGCCTGCACCTGTAAGACATCATGCGCAGGTGTTTTGAACAGTGGCCAAGGTTCTGTTTGTTTCTACGTTTTCTTTGTTTGTTTTGTAGGACAGTGTTTTACACTACTAGGCATGATCACGAGTCTGCAACTACCCACGAGTTCCTTCAGTCGTCTGCTGCCCCAAGGTGATGGACGCCTGCAGTCAGATACCTGCACCAACGAGGGGGGTCGTGTGAAATGTCTGACATTCAATGCAGCTCCGACAAACATTGTCTTCATCAAGGTGAGAGAGAGAGAGAGAGAGAGAGAGAGAGAGAGAGAGAGAGAGAGAGAGAGGATTCAGGCAAGTCAGTATTATAAGGTTGTACAATCAAACACTGTTAAGTCGAATGTGCTTAATAATCATTCGGGATTGTGTACCCTTTGCCTGTGGTACAATGGCTGTGTCGAGGGAACTAACGCCACAAAGACGTGTCCAGACTAAATTTACACGGAAAATGTTTGGCGGCGACGCATCAGAAGGGCAAACATCTCCCAGCGCCGGTCACTGCTTCGACTGATCCGAAATGACACCGAGAATTTTTCTGGACACAACCGAAGTTTGTCTTATTCATTTTGGAGTAATTGTGCGACTTATCCGTGGAACATTTAGTCATTCAGAGAACAAGTTTGGCCGATAAAAATCAACAACATTGCTCTGAGGCATCCAAAGTTGGATCCTCCACTCCGTCAACCCCATCCCAATCACTTTGAAGTTGTGATCATAGCGGTAAATATGAATATTTTCAAATTATGTTGGACAGGTCCACAAGGCTGGCAGTACAACAGTCTCTAACATTCTGGCTCGGTACGCACTTCACTACGATCTCAACATCGCTCTACCAAAAGACAAGCCACCCTACAGAGAGGGCTTTCATTGTTTCGGACCTTTCCGGGCCGACCGCGTTGTGCCTTTGGGTCAGGGACAAACTTATCACGTGCTCTTCAACCACATGAGGTACAACCGCACAGAACTCGACAAGGTGATGCCCAAAGACGCCTTCTACTGCGCCATTATGCGGGAGCCTGTGTCTCGATTCGTGTCTGCAATGTACTACTTCGGCGTTCTGAAACCCCCGTCGACCAAAAATGTTTCGCAGGTTTCTCCCGGGTTTTCAAAGTTCCTGAGCGAAACTGGTCGGAAGGGGCTCGAGGTACGGCCACTGCCTGAGCTTCTGTACAATTCTATAGCGTTTGACACAGGACTTGCCCTGACTCAGCAGAAAAGTATTGAAGCCGTTGAGCAGCACATCGCCAAGCTGGACCGGGAGCTGGACCTGATGATGGTAATGGAGTACTTCCACGAGTCGCTCGTCCTTCTGAAGCGCCGAGCGCGTCTTCAACTCAGAGACATCATCCACGTCAAACTGAACTCCAAGCGACCCAGATCTACCCACCTCATCTCAGACAGCGACCTGAAAACACTAAAAGACTGGCAGATGGCTGACCACAAAATTTACGACCACTTCCTCGCTAAATTCTGGAAAGAGGTGCGGAAAGAGGGCCCGGATTTTCAAGACGAGGTGAAACATTTTCAAGAAATACAGACCAAGGTTGCCCGTTTCTGCCGAGCCAGTAAAGACAGTTTTGACGTGCTGTTTGTTCCGTGGTGTAGGTGGGGCGACGCATTCACCGTTACCCCGTGGGACTGTGACCTCCTTACGATGGACGAACGAAAGTTACAGCGATTGCTCCTCGACAGGACAGCCCACAGAAAGGGAAAGTTAAACACTAGTCGTACTGAATGAAAAAAACAAAACAAACCCAAAAACAAACAACAACAACAACAAAAACAAGTAGTGATCACAGCAGCAAAAAGTGCCACTGAAAGGTACCGAACAGGTAATTTGACGCTGCAAGGGAGAGAACTGTGCCTTGGGCAACAAAAATGGATGTGTCGAAAAATGTAATGGACGCAGCGGTCTCGGTCTAAGGGAGACAACTTTAATATTTGGTATGGCTGCTCGATTTCCGAAAAGTGGTGAGCTTTTCCAGATGCTGTTGTATGTCACTAACTTTGACTCCCTTCATCATCCGTACATAATCATCTGCCTTCATCTGGAGAAAGGACCTAAGTGTCTAAATATCCATGGCGTTTTTGTTAGACGACAGTATAGGTAATACCATTTTAGTTGGTGTTTAACGCCCCCCTCCACAAACGTGATTGGGGACTGCCATAATAGGGAGGCGGCGGAGTGGGATGGGATGGGATGGGAGGTGGGGGATAGCTATCCTAAGTGAACAATCCAGCTAAACACTATTCAATCCAGACTGCCCTGTCGGCTACATTTTGTATATCCTTGATTATTTTGGGCAAGCTGCAGCTAGGTGTGTGCGCGCCACGGGTCAGCCAGGGCGGTCGATATTATCTCAGTAACTGGCAAAATTAGTGAGAAACAAACGGTTATTTGATTAGAAAATTGGTTGAGACTAGTCGACTGTCACCCATAAAAGGAAGAAAATGGATGTGTGTGTGTGTGTGTGTGTGTGTGTGTGTTTAAAGATGCTTTGTGTGTGTGTGTGTGTGTGTGTGTGTGTGTGTGTGTGTGTGTGTGTGTGTGTGTGTGTGTGTGTTTAAAGATGCTTTGTATGTACGGCATCCTACCACTACTACAAAATAATTCTGGTTCGTGTCGGTGTGTATAGCTTGGGGATCGGAAAGTGAATACTGTTCATTGTAAAAGGAACGCTCGTCGAACACAAAGGAGACTGTATACGATTGTCAGTTTAGAAAGAGTAAGAAATAAAACAAAACAAAACAAAAAAAAACCCAATAAATTTACCGCTGCTACCGCGATGAGAGAGAGAGAGAGATGAAATGAAACTTTGAAATGAAACTTTATTTGTCAACGGTCAAAGAACGGTAAGAGAGAGAGAGAGAGAGAGAGAGAGAGAAATTTAAGCCAACACTCCAAAGTCAAAAATACTTTATTTATCCCCGTAGGGCAATTCATGCGGGCGAGCATAAGACACATAAAGAAGTTAAGATAAATAATTTCATATAATTGTACACTCTCTCTCTCTATCTGTGATCTCATCTTGTGTGATCTCATGTATTTATTCGTATATTCAAATTTCCTTTAAGTTATAATAAAGTTATCCGTATCTGCATCCAGAACGGCCATTAACCAAATACAGCTAGAGTAACATGAAGTTGCATCTCGCACTGGAGATGGAGCAAAAAAAAGTCAAGAAGGGCTGTCAAATATCAGGGCCTCAGCAGATACGGATTCACTCGGCAAGCTCGCTTAACCGAAGTTCTGGTGGTAGTTCTGCATGGCGCGGGCCGCCTGTTGCGAGTGCTGTGGTTGTGAGCCAGCGTTGCTTTGCAGGTAGCTCTGCACGTGCTTCTGACTGTTCCCTGAGCTCAGGTATTGTCCGTACAGCTGCGAAGCCTGTGAGGAACACAAATTACATACATCTGTACTTACAGCAATATCTATATGCCCCATTTCACGCAAATTTGATACGGGGAGCCGGGGTGGCCGAATGGTAGAGCGTTGGACATTCAATGCTCGGGACGTGAGTTCGAATCCCGTCTGGGGCCAAATGTTTGTGCTGGCCTTTTTCTCGTTGCCCCGTCTTTGATATCACCCTTATGTGGTGGAAAAGGACGTTAAACTCCCAAACACCCACCCACCCATGCAAATTTGATACACACACTGACACGAAGTTTGAACTTTCGTATTGGGCATCATCATCATCATCATCATCTTCTTCTTCTTCTTTCACACCCGGTGGCTGAATGGTAGAGCGTTGGACTTCCAATGCTCGGGTCGTGAGTTCGAATCCCGGCTGGGGCCAAATATTTGTGTTGGCTTTTTCATCGTTGCCCCGTCTTTGATATCACCCGTATGTGGTGGAAAAGGACGTTAAACTCCCAAGTACCCATCCTACCCACCCTCTTTCACACCCTAAGAACAGCATCAACTGCCAGCCAAAAAATTAAATCTATCATGATTTGCATGACACCAAACCTGGGCAACTTATTTTGCTAGCTGCTCAGTATAGAAACACGTTTCAGCCATTTTCAGAACCCACGTTCTGTACTTTCCCATCACTTCCATGTGCGGACGACGTAAACAGACTTTGACTGAAAATGCAAAAAATGTCTCTTATGGCCATGTCACACGAGAGGGCAAAAACACTTGAAAACATTGTTTTCAGATGTTTCGCTGCGAAACAACGTGTTTTGTCGTGTGACATACTTCACAACAATGTTTTCAAAACATGTTTTGATCGTGTTTTCAGTTTTAGAGCCTGCCCTAAAATCCGAAAACATGTTTTGTGTTTCAACCAATGAAAGCCGCCGTGCGGAATGTCAAGTGACACCTTCCCGTATCCGCTCAGTCAACATGTCCGTAGCGGGACCCCCCCTCTCTCTCTCTCTCTCGCCTTAGACGCGCGCTTGCTTGTTTTCACGTGTGTCATGTATTGTTTCGGAAAGCATGTTTCGGGCGTTTTGCCTTTCAAAACATGTTTTAGGAAAACATGTTTTCAGTGTGACATCGCCTTTACCTAACTGGCCCCAACTAGCGACATTTGGTGTTTGTTTTGATGTTCACAAAATGTTTCAGCATTTCCTACACCTGCCCACGTTAAACCCCCAAACACCCACCCTACACCTGCCCTTTTCCCACCCAACACCCCTAATCCTTCGATGTCGATCTCCTTCACCCCGCCCTTCAACCACCCCTCCGCCAGTCTGGCAGTCACTTCCATGCGAATACTGCTTTGGAAATATTCAGCCCACAAAATTTGAAAAAAAAAAGCAATTCTAAATTTCGAAACTTAAATAACTTAGCTGATTCTTCGCACCACGTGATTGTGATGTGTTCACGTCCAGTGTGTGCGAGATTGCGTGTGATTCACGTGAGCGTGCGTATTGGGTTCAGCTCTCGGCGCTTTCAAGAGCCAATTCAAGAAAACTGGGTAAAACGCACACACAATACACGGTTACTGTCATTATTATTTAATTGATTATCTATCTATTTGTCATGTATTTATGTATCACCTTTTATACATATATGTATTTGTCAAGTGCCTAGAGCCCCGGCTTCGGAGATTAGGCGCTACAAAAATCCTCATTATTATTATTATTATTGTCAGTTGAAATGACTGTGACTGAAAGTCTGTCCTTACCGACTTGACTCCCACTTGAGAGAGTCTTGCTCCAGCCACGTTGCCAACGCCTGGAACTGCTGTGACAGGCTTGCTGCCCATCGGCTCGCAGGTGAAACTGCGATGTTTCTTGGACGTCATCCTGTTCAGTCAGATAAACACGTACAAGTGACACAAATAGGGAGTAGATTGCATATTTGTAATTCTGTCACTGGGTGAAGATTTGCAGTGGCACCGGCCCCCGTAGTGTAGTGATTAGCACTTCGGACCGTGGACCGGGAGACCCGGGTTCGAGTCCCAGCCGAGGCAAGCGGGATTTTTCCTACCTAGGTCGGCCCCTACCCAAAGCGGGTGTGCTATGGGCCCAATGGGGAGGCTGTTGCCACACAGCCGAGATTCACCCACTTCACGGGTGCGACTTTGGGGGTGCTTCCCTTGGTATGACACGTCTTATGATGTGGATGATTACAAGACCGGCAGCGCAGGTGCCGTAGTTCCCGGGCCTGGCTAATGCCGGGATATTTATAGCAGGAAGCGTAAAATGCGGCCCTGTCCCGCAGTTCCAAACCACACGGACTTCCATTGCATCATCTTACCATCATCCTCATCTCCATCCTCATGCATAATAAATAAACTATGACAAGTAAATAAAACAAGTATTCATGAAAGACATTCATAAGAACACTTAACACAACTCACCTATGAGATACTATAAAAAAAACTGTAAGAGAGAGAGAGAGAGAGAGAGAGAGAGAGAGAGAGAGAGAGATGATGATGATGATGATGATGAAACGTTTTTTATTCAGGATAGAGCATTTAGGCTTTGCTGCCTATCTTACATGCTGTCCTGCTATTCTACATTAGAGAGAGAGAGAGAGATATGTCAAGTTTAACTTTAAAAGCTCATTCTAACGCGCGAAAACACTGGAAGAGACACAGTGGCAAAACAAAGAACAGAAGAAACGAAACAGAAATCACAGGATTGTAAAATCTTTCCGGGAAGACAGGTGAACCGAAAGTGAAACTACGATTCATTGTACGACTGAGTTTGGATATAAAAAGCATCTAAAGAGAAAGAGAGAGAGAGAGAGAGAGAGGAAAAGAAAACAAACAAAAATATATAAAAATTCATATGTTTGTGGCTTGTATCGGGCCTGCATTCAACTGAGGTTTAAAAAACAAGTTAGAAGAGTGGTTGGGGTGGGTGTTTGGGGGTTTAACGTCCTTTTCCACCACATACGGGTGATATCAAACACGGGGCAACGATGAAAAGGCCAGCACAAATAGATGGCTGCGTTACAGAGTTCTAAAGACCGGATGCCGAATGTAACCTGAGCATGGAAACCTCACCACGCCCGTGGAAACTGACGTTTTTAGTGCCCCTACACAGATCAAGAAGAAGAGGGGAGGAAGAATGTGTAAGTGGGATGGGGAAAGGGCAGCGGGGTGTGTGTGTGTGTGTGTGTGTGTGTGTGTGTGTGTGTGTGTGTGTGTGTGTGTGTGTGTGCGTGCGCGCACATTTCCGTACTTGAATAAGCGGAAAGCTGGAAAAAAAAATCCAACACAAGAAACGAAACGGAAATTAGAGGATTGTCAAATCTTTCCGGGAAGACAGGTGAACCGAAAGTAAAAGTACGATTCAATTACGACTGAATTTTCGAATTTGAAACACATCTATGTAACACTTTCATTCATGCCCACACCAGGCCTGTTTCTGGCAAAAGATTTGTTTAATGTTTTAGTCAATCAGCTGCCGAATATTTCGCAACGGTGGCAAACTACCTGAACAGAGAGAAACTTTCAGGCTGCAGCCCTTTGGAATCAACTTCCTAAACCACTTAGACACACAGAGTCCAATGCCAGTTTCAAACGCTGTCTTAAAACCCACCTATTTAAAACTGATAACTGATCTACCCTACCCTTCCACACCATGCCAGCCTGCTTGTTGAGAGTTACTGTTTAAATGTTCCCTGTGAGTCTGTGCATGTGTATTAAAGTTGTTCATTGTGCGGTGTATGTAGTTATGATGTACGGCGCTTAGAGCCTGTCATTTACATGTATAGGCGCCTTATAAGTCTTCTTTATTATTATTATTAGTAGTACTAGTAGTAGTAGTAGTAAACTGCAAAAATCAAACATCCCTTCCGCGCGTTGGATAATAGTTGTGAAGGTGCAGCATACACCTTCCTTCTTCCAACCATGGAAGGTAACTATTCGGTACGCGACGCAGTTTTGCGACGTACATGTTCAAACTCAAATTCAAAATACTTCATTCTCTGTTTTAAGAAATAAAATCTAAAACAGAAATTGTCTTGGGACTCACGTATCGCTCTGTCGCTTATAACAAGAATAGAATAGAACAGAATTGGGTTGAAAACACAAACACAAGCATGCAGGAAAAGAAAATGGGTGGCGCCGGTTCATGGCGACGCGTTTCCCCAGGGGAAGCAGCCCGCATTTCCCCTACTACGCTCGTGGGACGAAGAAGAATTCCAATCCAGTCCAATCCAATTAAATTAAACGCTAGGATCAAGATGAACGAACATGTTTACTCGTGAAAAACAATCATAAAAACAACCAAACAACAACAACAACAACAATACGCAGAATTAGAAATTCACTTGTTTTGACTTACCTTTTGCTGGTTACCCCGTCTGCTTAAAGTCTGGGTGGTTCAGTGTTGATGTGACGTTACTTTCTCCCAACAAGAGGGAACTGGGGACGCCTGGACGCTTGCGCGCAGCTCTCTTATAAAGCCTGGCTGTGGTTGGTTGCCACTGTCACGTGACCTGCGGCGTTCCGTAAAAGGAAACTAGTGCAACTCAACAACGATTTCAATCACTGTCGGTCCTATTTCCACATGCGTCTCCCCCACCCGCACCTGGACCCTCCACCACACCTGCCCTCTCCCTTTCCTTATCACGTAGTGTGTGTTGATTGTACTCCTGCTTTTTTTAAAAATAAATTATGCGTCGCCTCTGCCCCAAAGGCTGAAATGGTCAGCGTCGTCGACATTGCAACATGCAACACGACGAAGTGCCGCAAAACTGATGGATACGATAATGAAACTGTCATGGCTCCTATGAGATTTCGGAACGTCCCCAGGTGGACGTGCCGCGGGTCAATGCAGCTTGAGGCTGCAGTGCTCCAGGTCAATACAAACTGAGATTATAAGTGCCCCGGGTCTAAGCAGCTTGAGGCTAGACGTGCCCCTGGCCCAAACAGCTTAAATCTGGAAGTGTCCCGGGTCAATGCTAATTGAGATTATAAGTGCCCCGGGTCTAGGCAGCTTCGGGCTGGAAGTGCCCCGGGTCTGAGAAGCTTGAGGCTGGAAGTGCCCCGGGTCAAATCAGCTTGAGGCTGTAAGTGCCCCGGGTCAAATCAGCTTGAGGCTGGAAGTGCCCCGGGTCTAAGAAGCTTGAGGCTGTAAGTGCCCCGGGTCAAATCAGCTTGGGGCTGGAAGTGCCCCGGGTCTGAGAAGCTTGAGGCTGTAAGTGCCCCGGGTCAAATCAGCTTGAGGCTGTAAGTGCCCCGGGTCAAATCAGCTTGGGGCTGTAAGTTCCATGGGTCGAACCAGCTTGAGGCTGGGAATGTCCGGCAGTCAAACGAGCCGGGGGGTTACATCTTTCCATCTGGTATGTCGGACACCAGTTTTGGCGACAAGGTATTGCACGGTAGGTATACCCTGTTGTCAAAACTTTACGACAGTGATTATTTCAGCACCGATTTTCGCTGAAACGGGAGATTTAGGGTAATTTTTTTCAGAAATCGCCTACAGTTATTCTTGTTGCGCACTTAAGGCGCTTTTTCCGTGTTTACTAAGCCAACTCATGCCTTGAAACAGTTTCGCGTGTGAGTGCGCCTATACTCGCGAAGGAGTCTTTCTCGCTGATTAGTGGAGTTCTTAATGCGATACAATGTTGTTTACCCCCCCCCCCCCCCACCACCCACCCCACCCCCCGAGAGGTCGAACATTCAAATTCTACGACTGGTACAACACTTTCGGCAGCCTATTGTGTTATCCGCGTCATTGATTACAGGTCTGTTGGCTCAGTTACAGCATTGGAGGTGTTATCATCGTGCAGGTGGCTGAGTGGAGCGATATGCTAGACAATACGAAAACAGCTCAGAACGACCCATGAGACCGAAGGACACAATTACAGAGGGCTTCAAAAGGTCAATATATTCCTTATTAGCCTCTGGCATCATAGGGGGAGCCAGGGTGGTCGAGTGGTAGAGCGTTGGACTTCTAATGCTCGGGTCGTGAGTTCGATCCCGGCTGGGGCCAAATATTTGTGCTGGCTTTTTCATCGTTGCCCCGTCTTTGATATCACCCTATGTGGTGGAAAAGGACGTTAAACCCCTAAACACCCACCCACCCACCCACCCAGGCATCATAGTCACCCCTAAAAATGCTTCAATCTGGAAACAGTTACTACCACGAACAGACCATTCAAAGGCACGCACCTGACAGCAGTTAAAAAAAAATGAATGTCTCCTTTCCGCTGAGGAGTCAATGAAGTAATGCACGTCTACTTTCTCTTTAGTCCAGAGAGCCAGTTGACACAAATCCGCTTGCGTCACTTGTGCTCCACTTCTGTGCCAAAAGTCCCAGCTTCACTTGCCTTTTTTTTGCGACCGCCTGGCATGCACCCTGACCTACATAACACAAAAATCACGCTTTTTCGTCACACCAAAAAATCACTACAGATTAGCATAGTATTAGTTACTCGCTCAGTTTGTGTCCTTACGCCTGTGCATAAAAATCATAGATTGCACCTTTCAGAAAACTTAACACCTGAAGTTCCTACCCCTGTACACGTATGGACTTTCCAACGTTTCATTGTAGACAGTAAGTTGCGAGTGCCATCTTATGGCGTATGACGTAGACGCTTTGCTTAACATAACTTTTGAGCAATGACACACTTGTGTTGCTGTTTCTGTCATTTCTTTTTCTTCGTATGATGTTTTGGTACCTTGAGTGTGATCAAAAGTCATTGAGGTTGCGGTTGGTGGGTAGGGGTGGGGATCGGGGTGCGAATAAAGTTGACGATGACGCATGTTTGGAAATCCCGAAATCTTATCTCTGTGTCGCGTGAACAGTGCATGCTCCGGACCAATCACGGGAGGTTACGCGCGTGCCAACGGGTCGACGTGTCTCAAGCCTCTTTCAGCCTTGGGCTGAAACTGGATATAGGCCACTGCAGTTAGATGCGTGTGTATTCCCGCGTGTGTGTGTGTGTGTGTGTGTGTGAATGGGTGTACTGTCTTACCTGTTTCCTCTTGCAAAAGGCTGTTTGTCCCTCTTGAAACAGCCACTAGATCAGATGGACGAAACAGCTTTGTGCAAAGCGCCGCATGACCCAGCACGCACGCTCACGTGAACAACACGCATTCTCTCACACACTTTGACATGAACACATAACAATTACATGGTGCGAAAGGTCAGATTATCAATCGAAGTTTCAGAATTAAAGAATCGCATAAATTTATTATCAAATTTTGTGGCCTGAACATTTCCAAAGCAGAGGGGGAGAGTACCCGGAGAGAACCCCCGACGATCGGCACGAATGAACGGTGCCACGTTCGAGAACGAAAAGTTCTTTGTCCCGAGTGGGACTCGAACCTGACCTCTCGCATTAGTGACGAAGTCTCTTTACCACTAGAAAACCAACCGCCCCCTTTGGTTGTTCATCTTTCACAATGCAACACACACACACACACACACACACACACACACACACACACACACACACACACACACACACACACACACACACATCAAAAAGTCTGCTTTGAGAAGACCCCACAAGGTTTATTTGCTTTCCTCCCGGGCGGTTATACCGTGATCATCAGTAACATAGAACTAGTAACAAAAAAAGCTTGCATCAGAAGAATTGGTTTTCAGTTGTAAAAGAAACACAGACTTCTAAAATGCTCAAATACTAAAAGTCTCAGCGCGGGAGGGAATTCCAGCGGTTCAGATCAGCCAAAATTCTGGTGATAGGTGGCCAAGGCGTTGGACGCAGCCATCTGCCGATCCGAGCGACACCCGGCGTTTTAAGCCAAGCAGCTCTGAACGTTGGCTTGACTGTTGCCAGAACTCAGATTATTGCCATAGAGTTGTGAGGCCTGTGGAGAACAGAAATACATGTCATATACAGTAGAAAAAATATCGACACAGAATGTCCATTTCCTTGTATGCCTAACGGAGAGAAATTAATGAAATTTATTTTATTGAAATTTCGTCTAAGGTCTATGCTTTATCCTCGACCCCCCCCCCCAACTCCAACAACAACAACAACAAAACCACCCCCCCCCCCAAAAAAAAAAAGAAAACCCAAACAAACAAACAAACAAAAAAACCAACAACAACTACTGCAACCAAAAAAAAACAAAAAAACAAAAAAAAAAAAAAAAAAACCCAGCAACAACATCACCAACACCACAACCAACAACATAAATAACTACAACTCAACCCAAACAACAACAACAACAAAACAACAACAAACATATCAATAAGAAACCAACTAACAGAACCAAACAAAATAAAAAACAACAACAACAACAACAAAAAACAAAAGCAAACTAAAAATAAAGCAAAAATAAAACAAACACCACCACCACCACCACCACCACCACCACCAACAACAACAACAACAAAACCAGAACAAAACCGATCTTGGTGACTAAATCACTGAGTGTGTCCTCATGAATCATCATCATCATCATCATCATAGCAGTAACCCCAGGAACTGCTATAGCTAGCTTGCTGCCCATCGGCTCACATGTAAACTGGCGATGCTTCCTAGTCGCCATTCTGTTTAATGAGATAAACGTGCACAGTTTTAACGAACGTTTGTCAACGTTTACAGCACTCGATGTTGTGAAATTTGTGACAAGAGACAAAACGAAACCGAAAATTCAGGCGAGCAGTCCCGTTTCCGGGCATGAGCGCTGAACCGAAAGTTGCACGAACTGATAACAATTAATTGCCTGAACTGCGCCTTAACTGGACCGACTAACCAGCGTGTTAGAATGATATCAGGATTCACTGAAAGACACTCGAGACACGCTTAGGCTGATGTCACACGGAAGTGTTTTTGATCCGAAAAATCAACAACAAACATACTGGGTTCAACTGAGTTTTTCCCAACAGCGTTTCTTGTGTGGCATGCGCCTACAACTTTACTGACAAGATGCTTTTGCCCTAATTTATCCGTAGGGTGGTTTGATCTGTTTTCCACCTTTGTTCGGTTAGTTAGTTAGTTATTAAGGGCTTAACACCGCGCAAGCAACAAAGACTTTCGCGGCTAATCCAGGCCCTTCTTCGTCAGACTGAAATAAAAAGGAAGACAATAAAACAAGGTGTAAATATATGTCAAACATCTATCCGGTTTAAATAATAAACACGTTTCACTTCTTTGTATATCGAACAGGTCGAGGATAGTCCGTATTACTTGAGGTGTCTAAATTTTATAGAGCAGATCTGACTCCTTCAAGAAGCTAAAGATGCTGTCAGCGGGAACATCCCGGAACAACACCTTCAAAGAATGTGCACAGTAATGTTTTACGCGAATCTCAGCAAGATCCACGCACACACACACACACACACACACACACACACACACACACACACACACACACACACACACACACACACACACACACACATTCCATGACTCTTTTTTTTTGGCTTTGACAAAGTTTATTCTAACTGTGTATTTTTAACAAAATATATACTGTGGGCTTAAGTATTTTGTTCCTGGAATATAGGTACTGTAAAGAATGAGCAACCACACAGACCCCCAAAAAAGGCAACGTTTCTTGGACGCGGGAATGAGTAGTTTCGACTGCAATCAATCGGCTGAGTTATGGTATCACAATCCAGCCCACCAGCTTGAATAGTGCTACTGTAAAGGTCGTCACAAGGAGCCTGGCATAGCTACACTCTGTAGTATGCTTTTAACAAAAACATATACTAATATGTATGAAAAAACAAACCAGAAGGCACATTTTTACGATGCCTCCTCTCTAAATACTTTCCTCAATTTCAACAGTACATCTACAGTCATGCCCGAAGTCTCTAATTGTCCGTCACAGCTGGTCATCTGATGAGGATAAATTCTCAAGGATCGAAACCTCCCTTATGTTCTTGTTCCCCAGACACAAAGGTGGTCTATGCAAAGCTTCTGTGATGGTCAAAGGTTCAAAACTTAATATATTCACCAAAACGCTCACTTTCGTCTACTAAGATCTTGTGAAAAACTCTTTAATACCAGTGTTGCATGAAATAAACAGAATCCTTGATGAGGATTACTGACATGTTTTCTTAAGTCTCAGCAAGTACTAACTTCTCTGCATATACAAACTTTTTTTTTTTTAAATTTCTTTTAATAATTGAGATAAACAATTGCAGAGTGAAATTCATACGCCAACACTTTCTTTTGTGCACATTTACTGACCCAGCCATCAGTCATACTCAGTCCTACCGTAAGCCAATTTCGGTCACGTCGGTCAAGAGGTCTCATAGCACTAGATAGTTACAGCGGTCGACCTTACATACATGTACAAAGTATACAACTTATGATCGATCATCACACACGAACAAAATACATGCCGTAACAACTCCAAGCATGGTAATCTGATTGCATAATGAGTCTGTACTAGTTTTGCAAGATATAATAATGTACTTGTGCTCTAGATCTGTACTGTTCTGTACACTAGGTGTGTACCTAGTGATTGTTCAAATGGAATGCCAGTTGTGCTTCCTGTCAATGCCGATAAAATAATGCTGATCAGTCTCTCAAAAGAGATGTCATGACACTGCTGGTGATATAATTTCCGCCAGCGGGTGACGTCAGCGAGCGGATGAACACATGCAGATCTTTGGTGGGCAAATATCAACAAGTAAACATTGTTTGCAAAGACACAAAGAAAACGAGATCACGTGTTGTCCAAAGCACCGGTCGACTCTAGTCTTAGTAGTGAATAACACTCGTATCAGTTAAATCATGAAAAAAAAAAAAAAAAAAAACTTGGTGCATGGAAATAGCGTTCTCATGATGAAACCCGGGAACAGTTACTGCTCATCTATAGGGTGCAAAATAAGGCACTTAGCAGTACAGGTTTTACGATACACTCAGTTTTCACAAGGGTGGGTCGGTGGGTGTGTGGGAGTAAAACGTCATTCCCCCCCCCCCCCCAAAAAAAAAAAAAAAACAAAAAAACAAAACAAAAAAAAAAAAAACAAAAAAAAAAAACAAACAAACAAACAAACAAACAAAAAAACCCCGGGAACCTGGATGGTAAAGTAATGCACTTCTTACAGTTTCGCTTGAGCTTTCCTATACTTTTTCGGCGCACACAATTCGGGTTTAATGCCTCAGAGCTGTTGATGTGAGATCGTCGTTGCAGCTTGTGTGCAGAATAAGGGAAGTAACAATAAAGCCTTGGTCAAATTCCTGCAGAGATTGTTACTTCCCTTCGGCAGGCACATGTACATGTTTGCTGCACGGCAAACTCAGTACTTGCGGGGTGGGAAAGGGACCGAGTGTGTGAGATCAGTCCAGCCTTCAGGTTCCTGACTGACGCTTCGTGTGACTAGGTACGCGCACGCTTCTCTGAATTACAACAAGACAATCGCCCTACACCATGACAAAGCCCAGTTGGTATACGGTTCGCCCGTTGGGGGGGGGGGGGGGGGGGGGGGGGGGGGGGGGTGCAAATGTATACCACTCAAGTCCGTCGAAATTTCGCATAAAGTCGTAGAACGAAGTCATCGGCCACGTGACTTCACCTCGCCAGACCCCGGAGTACATTTGCACCCCCTCCCGCGTTGCGGGGATACAGTCGCCCCCGTTAGTGGACGACTGGAGTTTATTTTCCCCTCCTGCGCATGACTGGTATACATTTGCACCCCCCCCCCCCCCAACGGGCGAACTATACCAACTGAGCCATGGCATAGGGCAAATACGCACGATTCTCTGACTTAAAAAGAATTCAGTCGGGAGACCCCCAACCAAGGACGTAGCAGCTACCCGTAATACTGTGACGTGCTTTCAGGTTCTCTGAACGCTAGAAACCCGCTGTCACCATCTCCTAGCGTAACTACTGCCGCCCCCTTTTCACAGACGAAGGCTGACTTTGTGACAGAGACGAGCAGAATTCGCCGCGCAAGGTATCTGTACAGTTTTCTTTTCTTCAGACATTTGGTCGCCTCTCCGTGTTGTACGATGAGTGTTACGGTACGTGTGTCGCAAGACGTTTGGACTGTGACGTCCTGATTGTCATTGTGAGATCCTGTGACGGTGGCGAAGATCAGCGGGACTGATACTCTGTCAGGGTAACGTCGAATACGGCACCCCTCGATGATTCCTGAGATGCGTAACGCTGAAATCGAGACGAATGAAAATTAGTGACAAGTAATTAATTTTGTGTAAGAACTCTCTCTCTTTCCCTGATGCCCTTGCAGACGGCACGAGTAGTGTGGGTGACTGTGACCGTGTGGCGGAGTGCAGTGTTTATTTGAAAGAAACCGTTTAGCGAGTGTTCCATTTTGTTTTGTATTTGGTAGGGCAAGGTGCATGCCAGGGGGTTGCAAGAGGAGGCAAGCTGCCAGTGAAGCTGGGGCTTTTTGCGCACAGGAGAGGCAAAGGTGACGCGAGTGGATTTGGGTCAAGTGGCTTTCATTTTTTTCAAACTCCTGTCAGGTGCCCTTGTTTGATCTGTGCATGGTAATATTTGTTTCTAGATTGAAGCATTTTTAGGGATGACTATGATGCCTGAAGCTTTTTTCCCACACTTTATTATCCCCTTCGGGAAATTCGGGCTGCTTCCCCCAGGGGAAGCCACCCAATACCTATCTTTTTTTTAACAACTTTGCTGGGGGAGGAAAGCCGGATTACCCGGAGACAAACCCCCGATAAGCAGCCCGGCAGCCAGGAAAAACCGGTATCACATATCACAAGCTCGACCTGGGATCGAACCCACGCTTCATCACCATGATATTGGTGACGGCCGTTCAGTAACGCAGCGGCTAAATCCGACGCGCTGCCTATTAGACCACCGCTCACCCTCATGTTAGGGGATATATAGGCATTCTGAGGCTTCGTGCACTTCTATTCTTTGACCTGTGGTCGATTCGTTGATTCACAATGAAAATCCTCGTAGTCACACTCATTTTTATCAGATACTGAGCTATGCATATCCATAGATTCATTGATTGGATTAATTGAACGACACCTTGTTCGCTTGCTTGCACGACTGATTGACAGACTGGTCGACCGACTGACTGACTTATTTGGGATGGGGTGTTAAAATATCACCAACGAACAATATCTCCAACTCACTGTCTTCAGGGTTCTCGCCGACGTCCCAGCCCTCCCCCAGCGTCACCAGCCGTTGCTTGCAGAACGTGGAGCTTTGGAAGGACCTGCTTGTTCGAGTGAGCTCCGTTTTGCCACCAGCTTTCTTGCACGTCATGAGGCGCGGATAGTAAGGGCCGTAATTCCTGCAGCACTTGATTGCTCCTCTCCTGCAAATACATGCTACAGTCACCATCCGTATTGCCGATAGTCCCAAAATACAGGAATCGATTATCATTGTATGTGACCAGCGACCCCAGTCTGATGGCTTTTCTGGCAGACACGGCAGTGTTTGTAGGAGAACTTGTGCCATCACAAGTGCGAGGGTGGGGTGGCTCACTGGGAGGTCAACGTCCTTTTCCACCAGGTAAGGGTGACATCAAAGATGAGGCAACGAGAAAAAGGCCAGCACAAATATTTGGCCCCAGCCGGGATTCCAACTCATTGAAAAGCCATCGCTCTACCATTCGGCTTTCCCGGCTCACCTGCCATCACATGACAGTGAATTTCTTCTAGACGTCTGCCATAGTTAACTCGTACAACACATTGTTTCTGCAGTTCTGTTTATATTATAGTCGAGGGGAGCCGGGGTCGCCGAATGGTAGAGCCTTGGACTTTCAATGCTCGGATCGTGAGTTCGAATCCCGGCTGGGGCCAAATATTTGTGCTGGCCTTTTTCTCTTTGTCCCGTCTTTGATAACACCCTTATGTGGTTGGAAAGGACGTTAAACTCCAAAACGCCCACCCGACCCTTAACGGAAACGAACGGAACAGGGCTTGAAAATGGAAAAAAAATGAATGACCCATTAAAAATACAGTGCCAGGCTTTGCAGTACAGCCAAGAACTCGTCTATCTTCCCTTTCAAACGTTCAGTAAATCAAGAGATTGGGTGTTCATTACATGGGCTTGAAATTAAAATAGTCGTGATTTACACATCGACTGACATAGCTCGCAATTTACAATTTTAATGTTAAAAATGCACTACTTATTGTTGTCTGTTTGTTATCACTGGTACTACGAATTTTTTTTTCAGAATGTTAATAATGTACTACATATTGTCGTCTGTTCGTGATTATAGTACTACCATTTTTCTTAAAGTCCTTATACTGTATAGGAAGCCGGGATAGCCGAATGGTAGAGCGTTGGACTTTCAATACTCGGGTCGTGAGTTCGTATCCCGGCTGGGGCTAAATATTTGTGCTGGCTTTTTTCTCGTTGTCCCGTCTTTGATATCACCCTTACGTGGTGGAAAAGGACGTTAAATTCCCAAACACCCACCCACCCACGCACCCAAAGTCCTTATACTGTACACAATGCCCCTCACAAAAAAAAGTTCATTCAAATTACGTTCTACTCAAATTACACACCTGGGTATTGGAAAAGTTCCTATGCAGCATCTTTGCAGCAAAAGTTCTTTCAAATTACGTTCTACTCAAATTACACACCTGGGTATTGGAAAAGTTCCTATGCAGCATCTTTGCAGCAAAAGTTCTTTCAAATTACGTTCTACTCAAATTATACACCTGGGTATTGGAAAAGCTCCTATGCAGCATCTTTGCAGCAAAAGTTCTTTCAAATTACGTTCTACTCAAATTATACACCTGGGTATTGGAAAAGCTCCTATGCAGCATCTTTGCAGCAAAAGTTCTTTCAAATTACGTTCTACTCAAATTACACACCTGGGTATTGGAAAAGTTCCTATGCAGCATCTTTGAGTTTGGGGGTCCATGAGTTTAGTTCCACAGCATCTTTCTCTTTTCTGGGGATCAAATTTGACGACTTTTCCGTCACAACACAGGTGTGTCTCACGATTGAAGATGGTGTTCGATTTGCCGCAACGTCCAGCGCAAGGAGCGGTCTCTATTGGGTAGGCTGTACCTGAGCAGCAACTGTAAAGAAATAATAAAAAACTGCATTAAGCGCGACATTTTCACGTCAACTTCTGTTGTGAGTGCGTGTGTACGTTCAGAATAGTGGTTTTGATAGTCGTGTGTGCGACTATTTGAGCCAGTTTTACGCTTTCGGGGCGGTCGGTGGTCTGGGGCGGTCGGTGGTCTAGTGGTTAAAAGACTTGTCACCAATACGAGAGGCCAGGGGTTCGAGTCCCACTCGGGGCAAAGAATTTTTCCTTCTCGTATGTAGCACCGTTCATACGGGCCGATCGTCGGGGGTTCTCTCCGGGAACTCCGGCTTCCTCCCCCTCTGCTTTGGAGATGTTCAGCCCACCAAACTTGAAAAAAATAAATGCAATTCTAAATTCCAAAATTTAAATAGCTGAGCTGACCCTTCGCACCATGTGATAGTAGTGTTTATGTCCAGTGTGTGAGAGAATGCGTGTGATTCACGTGAGCGTGCGTGCTGGGTTCAGTTCGTGGCGCTTTGAGCCGATTCACGAAATTGGGTAAAGCGCCTATACAATACTCATTATTATTATTATTATTATTATACTGGCGGGCAGACTCTTTACTGCTTAAAACGGATCAAAGGTGTTAACTGCACTTTCCACCACCCAGCAAAGCTAACGAAACTAAAGATCCCACCGGCACCCGTAGTGTAGTGGTTAGCACTTCGGACCATGGACCGCGAGACCCGGGTTCGAATCCCAGCCGAGGCAGGCGGGATTTTTCCTACCAAGGTCGGCTCCTATCCAGAGCGGGTGTGCTATGGGCTCAGTGGGGAAGCTGTTGCCACACAGCCGAGCTTCACCCACTTCAAGGGTGCGACTTTGGGGGTGCTTCCCTTAGTATGACAGGTCTAATGATGTGGATGATTACACGGCCGGCACCGCAGGTGCCGCAGTTCCAGGGCCTGGTGAACGCCGGGATATTTATGACAGGAAGCGTGGAATGCGGCCCTGTCCCGCAGTCCCAAACCACACGAACTTCCATGGCATCATCTTACCATCATCCTCATCTCCATCCTCATGCATAATAAAAATTGCCCCAGCTTTCGAGCCCTCCGTGGATTCCACCCATGACCTGGGAGGAACACCACTGGAGCTGGCAAAACGAGCACCCCCCCAAAAAAACAAAAAAACAAACAAAACAAAAACCAAAAAAAAACAAAACAAAAAAAACAAAAAAAACAAAAAAACAAACAAAAAACAAACAAACAAAAAACCCTAAAGATTCCACCCCCTACTCTCTCACCTCGTCGGAAATACCAAAAACACATTTTCTGTTGAATCATTTTAGTGGTTTTAGATGTTTTAGCTTTTCCTTTCATTTCCTTGCACGCCCGCACACTGCCTCAACCATGTGCGCAATGCCTCGCACTATTTGGACGCAACCTCAGTTCCTGCCCATCGCTGATTCCGGGCGCCTCGTACACTCTCAAACCACGTGGTTTACCCCTATGAACCCACTTTCTGTTCACCCCCCTAGCACGGTTTAGCTGTAGATGCAGCGGAAATTGCCGAAACAGACCGATACCGATGCTTTCTCTTAGTCAGTAAACTCATCGAACGTTTTCAAGTCACGTGACACGACGGACCTTATCCCCCGTGTGACATAATGACAGTTAGTTAGTTAGGGCTTAACGTCGCGCAAGCAACAAAGACTAATTCGCGGCTATACACGGTGCCTTACTGCCAGGTACAATAAAACATAAAATATGTCCAGCTTAAAACATGATGTAAACGTAACTATGTTAAAAATTCGTTTGGCTTAAATGAGAAGAACATACACAAGATTGATTTCTTTCTTTGACAGTGGAAGACTCAGAGGATAAAGCTGCATCACAGACTATGCATTAATGTCTATATTTTATAGAAGAGGTTGGACTCATCATGACAGACTCACAACTGGCGCGCCCAGTTCCCTGTCGTATGACGAGTACAGCGAGTGTAGCCAGTTTGCCGAGCGGCTAGTGTGGTGACGTAAAGCCGGCTCTTAACTGGGGACTGCGGAGCGCCACAGTGCTGTCCACAGTTGTGACACAGTTGTGATTTGGGGGGGGGGGGGGGGGGGCGGGGGGGAGGGGGGTCCGCCGCTGTGACGTCATCACAGCGTCTTGGATTTCAAATAGCCACAACTGTGACTGTGGTTTCCACAACAGATTCTGACTGGCTGTACTACGTCACTCGGCGTGCAAACCGTGCATGGCGGACAGTGCATCTTCAATCGGTTTGTCACCGAGCACAGCTGTGTTCAGTTTTGTAGTTAGTAGACACACCGAGAGCAACGACTGTGATGTGCACATGTTTGTTTCGCGCGCTGTGCCCAGTTAAGAGCAGGCTTACGTAAATTCCACTAGGGACACGAGAGGTTATGCACTGAGCTGTTCCCGCGCCTTCATGAAATTTGAACACATGTGGCACATGGCCGGCTTGATCGGGTACTGCGCACCTGCACGCACAGACGACTGAGTGAGGTGGAACCGAAACCGTCCGGAGTGTCACAGGACACGTCACAGTGAATGGCTAAATATAGGCACACGCATCCATTACGTCATGGAGGAAAAAAAAAACAAAACAAGGGCGCACAATACCCACACACTGGAGACACACTGCATTTTCAGCGGGAATGCCTTGAACTCGCCATTGCTACCGTCTGTAGGTTTTACATGGGAAAAATTATGTTTTGGAAGAGTTGTGCTTGTGACTGTGCCCCTCGGCTCGAAATAGTCTTAAGAGATTAGTAAAGCTCCGAATGCTACACGTTGACGTTTGATGGCCGTTCGATCGAGGAAGTCAACCGTCCGTAAACGGCGACTGAACTGTTGTGAGGAAGAGGTGCAGCATCCAGCCACTCCCTTTTGTCACTATGGTTACATCTTCCCTGTCACCGACTACAGTGCGAGATGACACCTCTCTTTATACCGTTTTCAGGTTTGTGGCACTTCAATTCATTCTGTTGGTGATCCCCTTGTTTTCAGTCTTGCCCTGTCTTGCGTGCTAGAGGTTTGGGTTGGGTTGATGACATTAGAAAATGTGACGTCACCATGTAAAGCTTGCCTTACACGTGGATAGTTTAATAATAATAATAATAATAATATTTATAGGGCGCCTATCCCCGGGAGACGAGTTCTAGGCGCCTTACATTCTAAAACCGAAGTTAAAAAAATCACTCAGTGTACACTACGTAAGTACAACTAAAAAGTAAAAGAGCACACACACACACACACACACACACACACACACACACACACACACACACACACACACACACACACACAACCCGACTGAGTAGAAATGATAAAGTAAATAACACGGGGACCTGAAAGTTGTTCGCAACTGTCCACTTCCCTTGTCACCGAGTATTTTTGTTTTTTTCTTTCTTAGGTATCAATTAGCTCGGCTCGGTCTCGGTTAGCCCGACCTGGCCGTCGTCGTAGGGGCCTAGAGTTATTAACGGACCCGGAACAGGGTTGCAGGTGTGGGTGTGTTGCAACACTGTCGTCAGCTACTGCATGTTGGCTTCAGTAAGCTGATCGCAAGCCTGTCTGTACATGTATTTGTGCATGTGTCTTAGCTGTGTGAGTTAGACACCCCCCCACCCCCCCCCCCAAAAAAAAACAAAAAACAAAAAAAAAACAAAAAACAAACAAACAAACAAACAAAAAACCCAAACAAACAAAACACCCCCCCCCAAAAAAAAACAACAACAACAACAAACAAACAAAAAACAAACAAACAAAAACAAACAAAAACCAACCAACCAACAAACAAAAACAACAACAACAACAAAAACAATTACAAAAAACAAAAACATCATCAACAACAACCACCCCAAAAATAAACAAGCAAAACAAAACAAACAAACAAACACACAAAAAAACTCTGAACGATCTGTGTGAGCCTAAAAATTTGAAGGGACGTTTATCTGGATGTGAAAATAATGCCCAGTTGGTATGGTTCGCCCGTTGGGGGGTGCAAATGTATACCAGTCATGTGCAGGAGGGGAAAATAAACTCCAGTCGTCCACTAACGGGGGCGACTGTATCCCCGCAACGCGGGAGGGGGTGCAAATGTACTTCGGGGTCTGGCGAGGTGAAGTCACGTGGCCGCTGACTTCGTTCTACGACTTGACTTTATGCGAATTACCGAAGGAATTGACTGGTATACATTTGCACCCCCTAACGGGCGAACTATACCAGCTGAGCGAAAATAAGATGTAAACGCCTATTCCTGTATTATCTTCACTGAAATAAAACTGAATATGTAATATACCCCCCCCCCCCCCCCCCACTGCACACGGTAGCATTCAAAACATTCGAAACAACTCGACTCCTCATGACCATATGACAAACTTTTGGAAGATTCTGGAATAGCGTGCTGGAGTAACGACAAGCGGTCGTGTGGCAAACCAGAGTGTTACCAGACAGCCCTTTGAAAACAAAGCCATGGAATGCTTGAATCTTTCTTGAATCAACACAACACTTTCAATACTCACAGTGCTTTGTTAGTAGGGAGGTCGTACAGCTTGTCCCCACAGCAAGATGACCGTGAAGGTGTGAACGTCTTTCCTTTGCAATGACAAACAAGTTGGCCAGTTTCTCCAGGAGCAGTGTTTTCACCGCTTCTTGGCGTGCATGCTATCGGGTCTGGTCTTACAGTTGTTGGAGGCATCAGTGACGGCATCTCTTGGAAATCGGGCAGACTATGTCCACCTGCAGAAAGGGACGGTCGGCATACAGTGTCTCTCGT
>JACVVK020000028.1:1495000-1695000 GCA_018292915.2 Batillaria attramentaria | reverse complement strand
TCAAGGGAGACAAACACACGTCGCTGGCTTCAAGCTCCACAACGACGGGGCAGACAATGGTAGACAAACATGGTGTCGTGTACGCTGATCAGGCGGACATACTACTATGCGGTCAGCTCACCGGGTCTCCGGTGTCGTTCCTGTACAATATTAACCCGTAATTACTACAACTATCTCGGATAGTATTTCTTCTCCATAAACTAACTTTGATCCTGAACAAAGTTCCATTTCAACAACAATAACATCTGACATCGATCTCAAAAGTTCCAGTTATGAATTGATATCAGAAATTCTCAACAAATTCACCTTCCAGTTACCAAGTACCTATACAATATCAAACAGTTCAAACTTATATCCTCATCATCAACCTCAAACCAATATTCTCACAACTGATTCCTCACAAGAATGAAGTTCAAAACATCGTACCAAAAATTCTCTCATTTAAATAACCATTTGAAAAGTCCAACATTCAGAACTAAATCAGATATACATCATAATAGCATCAAGTTACCCATAGGGTTACCAAACAATCCACTTGGTCTTGAAATAGACAAACAATATTCAAAAATCAAACATACCTGTAGCGCTATGGCATACGGAACACAAAGAAGCCGGGTGGGGAAAAAAAGAGACCAGGGGCCGAGGTCACGACGCGAACGCAAATTTCCTTGCGCAAATAGGTTGCGGATCGTAAGTTCGTACGTGGCTACGTGAAAACTATCTCTTCCGCTAGTTGGCCGGTCACGACGCGCACTTACTGGAAACGGTGTCACGTACGGGTTATTTTTAGATAGGTCTGGGACCCCCGGGATTCCCACGGAAAACACCATCACGTGACCTGCACAAATTCTCCTTCCAGCGTGAAGAGTGAAAGAGGGGGTGTGTTCACTACGCGTTCACTACAGAGTTTTTGATCGAGTCATGTTTATCTGCCGTAGCGTCAGGTTATATGCGTGGCATGTATGTGGAGAGTGTGATCAGGAGTGCATGCAGGTCGCATATAGACCGGTCCCTAGCAGTCTCAATCTCAACATTGGACGGACTACAACCAGTAGAAGCATTTACTGCACGTACAAACCGTATGTAGCAGGCTCACTGGCAAGAAAACCAACGGAATGAACCTCAATGAAAGAACAACGAAAAACGAAAGAGGAGAGGATAACAACAACATCAACAAAACTCTCCACATACATGCCACGCATTTAACCTGACTTGCTACGGCAGAGAAACATGACTCGACCAAAACTCTGAATTCGGAACCCGCACATTTCGGGTTCACAACACAATGAATGAGACCTGCATTGACAGGCATACGATCAAAACGGTGGTGGCTGATCAGGAAACAAATCAACCCACGATGTGTGTACGGCCGGCCATACAGGCCTTTGCATTGCAGGGTGCGTAGTGAACTGAACGCGCCCCCTCTACACGGGTACCTCAAGTCGTCCTACAGCAGATCGCACAATTCCTGCAGGTCACAGTCTCTCCTCCTAAATCTAAACCTTTGAAGCATGTCCACATCGTCGTACAAGTCAAAAGGGTTAGTACGATCGCGAAACACCCTTTCCCGTCGCAATGCTCTTCTCATTTGCAGTTGGTAAATCAAGCGGGCCGCCATTTTTCAGATTTACGCAAAGGCTACGACACCTTTCCGACACCCTCCTAGGTGGTGTACAATACGCAAGGGTTTCCGAGCGGCCGTAACTCTGCGCAAACGTCATGACCACCCAATTTGATCACAAATCGTAAGTTACGGACTCTCGCGTGCGTAAATCGGTGGCGGAAAAGTTACGAACGCGTCGTGACCACGGCCCCTGTTCCCTCCACCGGTCAATAGTAGGACTGCGCACAATCTTTGTCGCAATTGCTCACTTCGTAAGCTGACAACAACTCACGTCTACTTGTGTTACCACAGTCTCTAGTTCAGAGTAAAACTCAAGCAATCGCTATAGCCGTGCATAGGCATTTTCCCGCACGTGAAAACGTCAGGTAGACTGGGATAAACTCCAGTACAGTACTACCTGTCTAAAACACTAGTTAACACTACACATGAAAATACACTTTTGAAAACGCCAACCACATAATCAATGAAAACCCCATAAATGCGGTTTGTCACAACTACGTCTTGTCTTCCCAAAAGAACTTTGTCAGCTGTGGCAATAAAGTGTATCTTATCATCCTATATCATCATCTTAATAATAATAATAATAATAATAATAATACATAGTTTTTATAGAGCGCTGCTCTCCAAATTCGAAGGACTAGCTGCGCTTAAAGCGCGCGCACACACACACACACACACACACACACACACACACACGCACGCACGCACGCACACACACACACACACACACACACACACACACACACACACACACACACACACACACACACACGCACGCACACACACACACACACACACACACACACGCACGCACACACACACACACACACACACACACACACACACACACGCACGCACACACACACACACACACACACACACACACACACACACAACTATTTACATCCCCTCTTACATACAGTTTGGCAATGGCACGAACTCATGGTATACACAGACTTATCTCATTTTTTCTCATGTTCTTCTCTCATCTTATCATGTCCTCATTACTGGAAGTTCATCAGCACTGGCCAGCTCCAGCTTCCCACCCTGTACTGCTAATAAAGCGTGAAATGGCACGATCGGGTGTAAATAAGTATCATTGATCAAATCTAGACCGAAAATAAGCTTTTAGGCGACCTCCTCTCCTTCAGGGCTCTCTGCCCCCCTCTCTCTCTGGCTTCAGCACTTGGTGAGGAGGCAGTCAATTAGTCCGGTCATCGAGTTCCTCCAGACGTGCACGTGACATTTCATACCTCAGAGAATGAGACATCACCAGTATCTATTACTGGCTTCGATGTAAGGCCTCGAGGTATAGGTGGTGACACTGTACTCTCTCTCTGTAAACTTATTCTCGGGGAGCCGGGATAGCGCTGGACTGTCAATGCTCGAGTCGTGAGTTCGAATCCCGGCTTGGGCCAAAAATATAGTTGTGCTGGCCTTTTTCTTGTTGCTCCGTCTTTGATGTCACCCTTATGTGGTGGAGAAAATAACCCAAACATCCATCCACCTTTCCCCAGTATCCCCCCCCCCTCCCCGAAACCCACAAAAATACAAAAAAAAAAAAAAAAAAACCCTGTTCACCAACAGGTTTCATGTCCACGTCAGACACAGGTCATAGACCAGATATGCCAGCAGACATCGTTTTCTTGTGTGGAATCGAGATTTTCATTTTCCCGGCTAAAGCTGAAACAAGGAGACAATTGCCAAACTGAACTTAACTCGTAACTCGTAAACAAACCAGTGACCTCGAACTAGAGCGTCGTTCCGGGTTACGCTGAACTTTACTACAGCTGCACTGCACGTCACGGCATGTGACATCAGCTAAAGAGCAGCCCGTGATCTAGTCATGATGTCCCTCTCCTGTAATCGAGGGTCATGTATCCAAACATAGGGTGGGTGGGTGTTTTGGAGTTTAACGTCCTTTCCCACCACATAGGGTGATATCAAAGACGGGGCAACGATGAAAAAGCCAGCACAAATGTTTGGCCCCAACCGGGATACGAACTCACGACCCGAACATTAGAAGTCCAACGCTCTACCATTCGGCCACCTGGGCTCCCGTATCCAACCATAGGAAAAAAAATCAACACATTATTATCTCTGTGGTGGCTGGACCAATATTTATGTAATAATAGGACACACCTGACGCTGAAAAACGCTCCATGAAAATATACACTATCCCTACAAGCAACAGTGCGTGCGTGTCTCAGTGGAAAATGTCCAGTCCTAACACTGCAAGGTGAGGTTCGCCGTGCGCCATAGGGGATCCCATTCTAACTTCAATCAAGCTCAGCTAGTAAAAATCATCTTTCAGCTTAGGTACGCTGTCATTTTTCTTACATTAACCTGACGTTTTCCTGTGCTAAGCCACCACGCAAAAGATGTAGCCACCAAAAAGTTTGTTTGTTTGGATCCCTAACCCAGGATGTGACTCCGATCAATTATGGGCTTCCAGGATGTGACTTCCCCGATCACTCATGGGTTACCCGAACTACCCGTGATCATGACCCAGGTTCGGAGAACACTCGAACCGAAAATAGGAAGTTAAGTCGGGCATGTCCCTTAGGTCCAGTCTATTCTTTTAATTCAATTCAATTCAAATTCAAAAATACTTTATTATCTGTTCTAAAATACATTTTAAAACAGAAAATTGTCTTTAGACATGCAGTCGCTCCGCTCCTTATACTAAGATCATAATGTAAAATAAATCACACACACACACACACAAGATAAAAAAGAGACTAAAAAAACGAAGATAAATAAGAGACTCCCCCCCCCCCCTCCTGCACACACACACACACATGCACACAAACCCACTTGCGCACACACACACACACCTGCACACACACTCATACACACACACACTGGCACGTACCCGCACATGCTCGCTTACTCGCACACTTCCGCCGGCAGATACAGAACTTACCTAGTAGACTTCTAAGTTCAGGATATCATTTAAGTGCAGCATTCAGAACAGTAACAGCGGATGGCACAAATGATTTCATATATTTGTTCTTACGTGCAAGAGGCACTTTAACACGCCTGCCTGACGGTGGTTTCTGGAAGGCAGAGTTGAGCGGATGAACAGGTTCATGAAAAATCTGAAAAGCCTTTCTGGCAAAGGCAGAATCGTACAGTGTGGACAGCTGTCGCTGTTGTTGCCCAATCAGTTTGCTGGCCATGTTAACCATTCGGCTTAGTTTAGTTTTCTGTTTGATAGTTGTCCGAACCAGGCTGAGATGTTAAATGCCAGTACACTTTCAATGAGGCCTCTGTACACAAGTTCTAGGACATGCGGGCTGACATCAAAACTTTTAAGTTTTCGTAGTAGAAACAGACGCTGTTGGGATTTCTTATACACCATGTCTGCATGTTCATTGAAAGTCAGCTTCTGATCAATAACAGTACTGAGGTATTTAAAACTCTCTACAATCTCCACCTCCTTCTCATCTATCACAACTGGCCTCTGTGAGTCGTTCTCTGTGCTGTTCCCAAGAACCAATTCCTTAGTTTTTTCCAACATTTAATTAAAGAAAACTGCTTTTTAGCAAAGAATTTAGGATGTTTATCTGAGAGAAATAGTGTGAGATGGAAAATTCATCTTTCAGTCGGCCTACAAGAGCCATGTCGTCTGCATATTTTAGAAGGGTTAGTACTGGGTCAGAACAGCTGATGTCGTTGGTGTTAAGTGAGAAGAGCACAGGAGAAAGAACACATCCTTGAGGGCAACCAGTGTTCACAATAATCTCATCAGATAGTACATATGAGCCAGATTTAACAGAAGTGCCAGGCTGAACAGATAGTGTAGGTATGCTAGGCACACTGTGACGAGCGTTCAGGCGAACACGTTGTGGCCGATCACACAGAAACTGCTTAATCCGTAAAATCAGATCAGAATGTACATTTAAATCCAGGAGACTATTAATAAGATCATGGTGCTGAATCGTATTAAAAGTAGCGGACAGATCCATAAAAAGAGCTCTCACAGACGTTCCAGCTTTGTCCAAATGACTAGCAATAAGATCTACAAGCATGATGGGGGTTGCATCATCAACACCACGTCTAGCCCTGTACGCGAACTGTAAAGGATCCATGCGATCGGCCACACACGCAGTTAATTTATTACAAACAACTCTTTCCATGCATATCACCACAACAGTGAGAGCCACCGGACGGAAATCTTTCATATGTACAGCGCCAGGGATTTTGGGTATAGGCACAATAGTTGTTGTCTTCCATAAACTAGGCATAAGATGAGAGCCGAAAAGAATCTGAAATAAACGTGTGAAAAACGGGGCCAGCTGGTCAGCGCACACTTTCAGCACACGACCACAAAGACCGTCTGGTCCGGGCGTTTTTTTCCCCCCGTATGTACAGTAGCTGAGTAACCTCAGTGTTAAAAAAGAATGTGCTACGTACTAAATCATCAGCATAATGGACTTCTCAATATGCAAAATCTGTTACTAGATTTTACATTCCAAAAACAACCAAGCAACATTGGGTCACAGCCTTTCAATGCTCGGGTCGTGAGTTCGAATCCCGGCTAGGGCCAAATATTTGTATTGGCCTTTTTTCCCCCGTTACCCCGTCTTTGATATCACCCATACGTGGTGGAAAAGGACGTTAAACTCCTAAATATCCACCCACCTTGGTTCATTACCAGGTATGTATTATGATATTTGGCACGAACACTCCCCCTGACCCCCCCCCCCCACTCCTTTCCCCCAGCAAACCTAACACACAGAGACTCTATTTCCTAACTCGGGAACCAAGCCAATGATAGCTCTTGGCTAAAGGTACGACCTCGACCTCTTAGCCACCTGACTGGGATTATCTATTTCCATGACCTGTCCCCACCCCAACCACCCCCCCCTCCCCTCCCCAGCACCATACCCAATCCACCCCGTGTTGCCTTCATTCCCTCTCTTTTCGCTCAAAACGGTTCTGTTTTAAACCCACCACACGCATTCCTGGATTTCCTAAATCGCGCGCCGCAAATGGCATCAACCTGTAAATCGCCGTTTCCCAGGGACGTTTTATCTGGCTGGCCCGGACATTGTGGTTGACGTGATGACGATGTATTGGCCTGCTGGAATGAAGCTCCGGGGGTTTTGAGGAGGGTCTCGCTGGGCTCCTTCTGGGTCTGGATCGGAAGCGAGCATTTCTTCTCTCCCGCTGACAGGAAATCAATGCCACCAATTACCGAGATCAGCGGTCGCTAATGAAACGAGTCGTCAACTTTATTCCTTGCACATGGTCACATGCAAAGTAGCGAGCGGTCGACAAAAGACGGTCCTCTGTATAGTGGATGGAGATCTGGGGTATAATGGACAGCGGTGCGGAGATGGTTAGTGCCTTTATGTGAAAACCAGTCAAGGGACTTCGGACTTAAGGCGCTGCCGGGGAAAGACCTACATGGGCTTAGATCTACATGGGACGGGGTGGAGGATGGGGTGGAGGATGGGGGGAGGGTCTAGGGTGGGGGGTCTGGTTGATGGGCGGGGGTGGTGATAGAAAAGAAGGGTGGGGTAGTTCGTCTTTAGTTTTTATATCACATTCTGCGCGTCGGCTGTCGCCTGTTCTTGTATTTTAATACCACCTTCGTATAACATTTAGCACATGCTTCGCAGCGTATAAGCTAAGTACCTTGTGGCAAGATCTCAGTTAACAAGTTAACTTGAGTGACATTGTTGTGTTCATGAACTTAGGCCACTTACAACAATAAACCACCACCACCACCACCATGAACAACGACAACAACAACAACAACAACAACAACAAACCACCACCAACAACAACGACAACAACAACAATAACAACAAACCCAACAACAACCAACCAACCAGCTAACTAAAACAGGCTGATACGGCTGCTTTCAAGGAGGATAGTTGCACTGTCCACAGGGCTCCTGCTGCAACTGCTGTCATATGTGTGTGTGTGTGTGTGTGTGTGTGTGTGTGTGTGTGTGTGTATGAAACAAACCACAGTCAGTAGTCTCGGCTCATACAACATTTTGAAATCCGCGTAACGTGTCGCTCGCGAGATGATTGGAAGACTGTCACATGGACAAACCTAAACGACAGTAATCGTTTCAGCTGCAGACAGTGGAAGCTGAGGGCAATGCAGTTATTATACTAAAAACCCCATAGACTAGAGATTGTAGCTCGCTACTGGGAAAACACGGTCGGACATCTTCTGTCCGTGTTGCGTTAAAGTTCGCGCAGCAGGGAGCAACACAGCAAAGCTGAAACAAAAAGGAAAATATCTTACTGTTGAAAAGTTGTTTACGCACGGGTAGACGGGTGCTTCAAGCGTTGATTTACGATCATGCGGTGACAATTTTTACCAGCCGCCACCAGTAATCAGTACAGTCCCCTTTCGTTGTCTCGGATTTCCCACACCTATAATTTCAGTCTTTGTGAACCTGTCCGGCGACATAGAAAACGTGCAGCAACTTCGTTCGGGATTTTTAACGGTTGCAGTGTCACGGCAGGATCCTGAAGTTGTCACACATTAAGTTCCATCCCAAGTTGCCACCCAACCGACACAGAGTCAAGATCCCTTGCCGCCCCACAATGCTCCAAACAGCCTTTGTGAATGTAAAACTCAGGCCTCCTGAGTGAGATGAATCGGACTAGGGGGGGCGATGGACAACAGTGGAGGTGGTGAACTTTCGAGGTGGTGAAGCCAAGCGGTTCCTTGAGGACGTGTGGTATACTCGCTTGGCTCATTCGCATGGAAATGTGAGCTGATTCCATCTGACCCTGCTGCACCGCTCCTTTGTGTCCGGTTTTACGCTGATTGTGAACTAGAAGAGAGACTGGCAACAGGACCACCGACAACGCAGGCCGGCCAGTCAGTATAATTAAAGGGACAATGCTACCATTTTTATGCTCACAGATCGTTCTGAGTTGTTTTCGTGGTATCTATCATCACACCACTTACACACCTTCACAGCGTCTGTAATGCTGCTGCACTAAGCCAACAGAAGCGTACTCGATGACGCGGCGACCCCACTGAGTGTCCAGTTGGGTAACATCATCATCATCATCATCATTCCTCTTTACTCCTTGTGGAGCATGCTCGGGTCGTGAGTTTGATCCCGGCTGGGGCCAAATATTTGTGCTGGCTTTTTCATCGTTGCCCTGTCTTTGATATCACCCTATGTGGTGGAAAAGGACGTTAAACCCCCCAAACACCCACCCACCCTTGTGGAGCATAGGACCTCAAGAGTTCTTCTCCACTTCCTGCGATCTCTGGCTGTTGTTTTCGCAGCCTCCCAGGTTTGGCCGGCGGCTTTCAGCTCGTCCTGGAGGGTACGCCTCCAGTTGCTTTGGACGCCCCCTTTTTCGTTTTCCTTGTGTAGTGTCACAACAGTCGCAGAATTTGAATGTTTGACTGCTCGCGCAAAGTGTAAACATTGTATCGCAATAAGAGCTGCACAATCATCATACATCATCATACATGCGCGCTCACCAGCGAAACTGTTTCAAAACTCAAGCTGACTTAGCAAAGATGGATTTAGTCCGTTCAAGTAACTTGTCAATGACTGTGAAATACACCGCTTACAGTTATTACTCACCAATGATGTCAATCGCAGAAACAGAATAATAACAGCTCGTAACTACGCCTTCTCCCTTTAGCGGTAGACGTGTAAGTGTGGATAGAGAAAGATGCCATCTGGTATCTGGTTGTTACGTGGTGAATGTTCGAAGAGCCCGTCGTCTTACCGAGGTATACGGTGACACTCAGGCAAACACTCTTCACGTAGCGAGTTCTTATATTGACTGCGGAAGTAGTCTCATTCACTCACAACAAGACTCGTGAGCGCGTAGAAAAGTTATAGTAGTGTGTCACCGCATACCTCGGTGAGACAACGGGCATTTCGAACATTCACCACGTAACGCTAGTCTGAAACAGTGCGGAGGATGCGCCTTTCACTTGCGTGAAGTGGTGGCTAGACACCTGTTTTGCCTTCTTAAATAAATGGCTCCACTGTCTTCGTTGCTTTCAGTGCTTATCTCATATGAGATGCAGTAACACTAATAAGGACATTTCCGTGCATCATCACGTCTTTCTTTTTCAGTTGTTAAGGAGTGTTTGTGTACTGTGCACAAACAGCTAACTGGTTCCAGCGCCGGCAGTCAATTTGACAGCGGCAGCATCCCTTTTCCAGACAGAGGCAACACCCTCCCCGTACCCCCCCCCCCCCCTCCCCCCCCCCCACGCAACCCATTTAAGCCCGTAAGAGTGGAAATGCAAGCTTAAAACGGTAGTAAAACTACGCTAAAATTAAAGAAATTAGTCCTCACATTACCCACCGCAGAAATGCCCGACCCGGCCGTCTCGAAAGGTTTTGCGGGCTCTCTCGAAATTTATTTTAGGCCTGGGGGGCGGAGGGACGTTACTGAATGAAACCCAATCGTCCCGGACACATCAGAACAGACCGAGGGACCGGAATTGAAATGCACCAATCGAACGGGTCCAAAGCGGGAGAGAGTGCTGCTCAATAGCGACAGACGCGTCTAAAGATTTACATCGTCCGTTTTCTATAGAAGCAAGCCGTTTCCAATCAAGCAAAACGGCTTGAAATCTGCTCTCCAAAGTCTGCCGCCCTGGTACGCTGACCTGAATTCCGCTTGTGGGCTGTCAGTTTGGGGAAGTGAAAAGTGTTGGAGGGCAGTAAAGTTTGGGCGTGGATGAAAATATAGGAGAAAAAAAAATGTAAGAGAAAGAAAGAAAGGGTGGGGTGGGTGTTTTGGAGTTGAATGTCCTGTTCCACCACGTGTGGGGGATATCAAAGACGGGGCAACGAGAAAAAGGCCAGCACAAATGTTTGGCCCCAGCCGGGATTCGAGCTCACGTCCCGAGCAGTCCATCGCTCTACCATTCGGCTATCCCGGCTCCCCGAAGAAGAAAGAAAGAAAGAAAGAAAGAAGAAGAAGAAGAAGACTTTCAGGAATGTCTATGCTGATAAATCTGAAAAACATTTAAAAGAAGAGATGAGTGATGTATTATTGTGGCAAGGTATTACGGCATGTCAAGTGCAATCATGAAAAGCCCATTTATTAACCCTGCTCACAGCTGCTTCCACTTCTAAGGGCATTTGGAACATTGGCAGCTGTGGTTCTTGTCAGCGGCCAAATTTAGGAAACAGGACCAACCATACACAGATCAACATCGAAGATACCATACCATACCATACCATACCATACCATACCATACCATACCATACCATACCATACCATAGAAACCGAAACAGGTAATTGGGTTATTGCGTTGATGTTTATCTTTCGGACATGATAATAATGATAATAATAATACTAATAATAATGGCTTTTATAGAGCGCAATATCCAAGTAGATGCTGGCTCAAAGCGCTTTACAATACGTTAAAACACACACACACACACACACACACACACACACACACACACACACACACACACACACACACACACACACACACACACACACACACACACTTAGATAACATTCTGACTGTCCCGGGGTAGGTTAAACGCCTTTGACGACTTTCTAATAACAGAATTACCCCTCCTTATCGATTTTCAGTCTAATAGTGAAGGCCTAATAGTATTGCGCTATTAACAAATTATGCTTAAATAATGATAAACAATATCTCCCAAGAAAAGTATTTATTTATCACTTGCACTAGAGTGAATAGCAAGATGAAGGTTTGCACATAAAGTAGCGCCCAGCGACAGCAGGCTTCACTGCTTCGTCCTCCAGCCCTGCGGCGCATGAGCATTTCAGTAGAAATGGATATGTGGGCCGAGGAGAAGTCTACCATACCATACCATTATCCATACCAAAGACTGACTACAACCGGATGCCGCAGAAAGTTGATTAATTTAATGCTCAAAGACAGATTTTTTTTTGTTTCAGCCCAGCAAAAGTGACCTCAAAAACAATTTATATACCAGCAGCACTTTAAATTCTGAAAGCACTGTAGGGGGAAAGACAATAGAACCTTCTTTAAGAACAAGAACACAGCAGCAGTCATTCTCTCTCGAGAACCACAGATAACAATCCCACCCAGTCTGATTTCACGACACCACAAGGTCCATACCAGACATCTTGTCATGTTGTAGCTATGGGCCCGTTCTCCCAGGAGGAAACATGGCCCCATCTGGTGAAATCCCAATCTTTCCTTGTCATCACTCCGGTACGGGCTGGTCTGTTGGGACTGTACTATCTTGTGGTTCTTGACATTTGAGGGATGCGGAGAATCGTTTTGCTTGGTGTACATTTTCTGAAACATGTGCTGGAGGAAGACAATCAAGTTGGTTCTGGGGTGGAGTATTATTTTTTGTGGTGGAGTTTGAACAGTCAAGCTGTTAGACCGTCTATCATGTTAGATCGTGAAAGATCATGAGTTTGTTGTTGTTGTTGTTTTACTACTTTATTATCCCTTCCGGGAAATTCGGCTGCCTCTCCCGGGGGAAGCGCGTCGCCGCGGTGCAGCGCCACTCAATACCTATCCCATATTTTTTTACAATTTTGTTGGGGGAGGAAAGCCGGATAACCCGGAGAGAAACCCCCGATGAGCAGCCCGGCAGCCAGGAAAAAACCGATATCACATTTAACAAGCTCGACCTGGGCTCCAACCCACGCTTCATCGCCATGACATTGGTGACGGCCGTTCAGTAGCGCAGCGGCTAAATCCGACGTGTTACCAATTAGACCACCGCTCACCCCAAGTTCGAGTGATGGCTGGGAGCCAGACAGCCCGATTATATGATAATGAGAGGGTTTTGGTGTATTGTTTGGAGACCAGACCACAATTTTGTTGGCGCTTTCCTTCTTGCCCTGTCTGTGATACACATTGATGTGTTGGAAAAGGGTCACCCGCCCCGACCTCCTTAGGACAACCAACCGATGTATTGGTGGTCGCACCAATAATGGTAAAACTGGCCTGTGTGTGTGTGTGTGTGTGTGTGTGTGTGTGTGTGTGTGTGTGTGTGTGTGTGTGTGTGTGTGTGTGTGTGTGTGTGTGTGTGAAAAGTATGCTGTGGCGGATGATGGCGTGGTAAACAGAAATACTGTCGCACGCACCAGAGTGAACAGCAGCACGAAATTTTGCACATAGAGTAGCGCTTTGCGGCAGCAGGCTTTCACTGCTTCGTCTTCCAGCCCTGCGGGGCCGTGAGCATTTCAGTAGAGATAGCTATATGGGCCGAGGACAAGTCTTCCATACCAACCCATACCATACCATTATCTATACTAAAGACTGACCACAACCGGCTGCCGCAGAAAGTGACAAAGTAGTCTGTGGTTTGACATCATAAGTGATCTTTCTGGAGATTTTATTACGAATACAGCATAGTGATAGAGACACACTGAACAGATGACGGACATGGTTGAGCTCAAAATCAGTCTCTGTAGACATTTTCAATATACAGGAAAATAGAACACATTCATACGAATAGCAGTCGTTATGCAGACTTAAGCCTCTTTCAAAACCTGAGCTTTCACAAACAATAACTGTAACCCGATGATAAACCAGTTTTCAGAGGTCTTCGTGCGAATAGACATTGAAATGTGGTATTGCAGGTAATATATCAGCAACAGGGAAGCCATTTTCAAGTGTAGACAGCTAGAAAGTGAACAATTTGCTGCTAGAAGAGTAGGAAAATTATTTTTGCCTGCGCCATGGGTACGTAGTCAAGACAGTCGAGATAAGCTCTTCGGTAAAAATGATTTCCAGGTACATTTGAAGGAAGCAGTAGAGACGCGGGAAAATTTTAGCTTGTGACAGAGAAAACATTTTGTTGGTGGTGGTGGCGGTGGAGTTGTTGTAGAGGTATGTCGGTGTAATTATTCATCGCTAAGCGAAATCAACTCTTTTTTTATTTTAATTTTGCTTAATCAGAAATTGTCACACCGGCGTATGCCAAAAGTGCCAGGTGTCAGTCTGGCGTATTAACCAATGTGACCGATGTTTCTGTCGTGATTCCCAGGCCCGATCTGGATTGCATTGAGCATGGACCAGCCCCAAAACAAAAGAGTTTAAACAACTGCGCTAAAACGCCTCCAGACTTTTGTCGCAAACTTACTAACATGACATTTAAATATGCGAAAGGGAGAGAACCCTTTCAGGGTGGGGGGGGGGAGGGGGGGGGGGGGGAGGGGGGAATTTTCACCACTCCCGAAAGACAAAACTCTGGCGGCTTCGCTGCCGGGATTGAAACATGTCAAGTGCTTTAAAAGCCCATATTGGACTACACTGTAGAAAACCATGTATCTTCTTAGCAGCACACATCTGTCGTCTGGCACAGCCGCCATTTTCCTCACAGTAACAGCCTAGACTTCGGAGCAGAGCACTGTCAGAAACAAATTAAACTCTCGTAATTTTGATCTCCTTTGCTATCGCACAAACGTGAAAAAAAAACCCCAAAAAACAACAAACCCAAAACAAATTATTTTGTTATAAAGAAATCAGAAAGATGAGAATACGATTGAGTGACACAGCAGAAGTCACACGTGAATCTATGAACAAAATGTTAAAGGACGATGCTGTTGGACAGCAGATACAAATTCGGTCTAAAAGCCGATCGTTTTATATTCCGTCTGTAAACAGTGCTGGAGATGCAGTTTCACGTGTGTTAGCCGTGATGTAACGTGGTGATGCCGATAACTCTGACTGTTGAAGTGCTGCTGAATCAGTTTCAATATCAGTTTCCATCAGTTTTAATCGCCCTCAATGGACGACCCCAATCCTGTCAATTCAAAGAGCCTAACCCCCATAATTCAGCCAATCGCGTCCCGCGACATAATGAGCACAACACATGGCGTGGTCTGGCAAACCTTTTGCCAGATACTGCAACGAGGGAAGCACGTGTAGTTTAATATGACTGAGGCATGGACAGTAAGCAGTAAGTCCATTGACGTCATTTCAGGAAAATGCCCATTACGTCAATGTCTTCCATTTTGAAATCACCCCTTTTCCCCTACCCCCCCCCCCCCCAAAAAAAAAAAAAAAAAAAAATGACGTCATGGACTTAATGTGTTTTGCCAATACACGGCAGAGGATAGGGGCGGGGCTTTGGCCTCGGGGCTTGTCGAGTGGAGTCGTCTATTGCCAGGATTTCGAACAGTTAAAAAAAAACAAAAAAAACAGCATCTACATATCCTCAGCCCACATTGTTTCACAAGACATGACTAGGATTTCTGCAAACAGCCACCACACTGCTGATCCTGTACGGGAACTGTTGTCACCTGCAGAAAGGTGAATTCTGAAATCCCTGATACAAGATATCATTCACTGCGGATGAACTCTACAAGCTGAGATCAGTAGCACTGTCTCTGAATTCGTCGATTTTCCCCTGAAGGCTTTTTAACCAAGCATTTTGGAGTACACTAATTTTTGTGTTGTCCGATCCTGTCATCAGAACACACCCAATCTGGATCCACTTCTTGTCGTCTCACCAGAACACATCCTGTTCGGACCACTTCAATTCTGTCTCCAGAACACATCCTGTCTGGATCCATTACAATCCTGTCATCAGAACACATTCTGCCCTGGATCCACTTCCAGTCCTTTCGCCAGAACACATTTCTAATCCTGTCATCAGGCACATCCTGTCTAGACACACAAAATCCAGTGATCAGAACACATCATGTCTGGACATCCAGCCCTTCCATCCAGCAGTAGTTCCGATAATGAATAACTGCAAGCTCCCAGCCTGGACAGAGCTCTAACCCTGTCACCAGAACACAGCCTGTCAGGGTCCACTTCTAATCCTGTCACCAGAACACATCCTGCAAGTCGTCCTGCGGTTTGTCCGCTTCCAGGTTACACCTGTCCTCCACAAGCTTGGCCTCAAGCCCCGGGATGATGCGCACCATGTCTTGCACACGCGCATTGTGACGTAGGTACAACGTCACACACATCACTGCTGCCACTTCCGCCGAGATGAAGGCGCTTCCGGCGGTGTAGAAGGACCAGCCATACCTGTACTGGAAGTCGCTGAGCCTGGTCATCTTCTGATATCCCAGCTCGTCGCTGATGGCGGAGATGAAAAGGATGACTCCGACAGCTAGGCACAGACCTGGAAAACATGAGCATTTTTGTCTTGAACGCGCTATTTCCAAGTTTACTAGGCTGAAACGGATACTCTCTCTCTCTCTCTCTGGCACCATGACATGTTACCTTTTTACAAGTTGTGTCGTATAATTTATTACAATTTCAAACACCATGCCGTCTATTTCTTCACCTATTTCCTGATGTGTTTCCTTAGAATTTCTTGCGCTTCTTTCTATCTTTGCATGTTTACATTTTTTTTTTCTTTTTTTGCTGCCCCAACTCTTTGCCAACTCCAGTGGTGTTCCTCCCAGGTCATGGGTGGAACCCATGGAGGACTCGGAAGCTGGGACAATTTTTATTATGCATGATGATGGAGATGAGGATGATAGTAAGGTGATGCTATGGAGGTCCATCCGGTTTGGGACTGCGGGACAGGGCCGCATTCCACGCTTCCTGTCATAAATATCCCGGCATTAACCAGGCCCGGGAACCACGGCACCTGCGGTGCCGGCCATGTAATCATTCACGTCATATGACGTGTCATACGAAGGGAAGCACCCCCAAAGTCGCACCCGTGAAGTGGGTGAAACTCGGCTGTGTGGCAACAGCCTCCCCATCGGGCCCATAGCACACCCGCTCTGGGTAGGAGCCGACCTAGGTAGGAAAAATCCCGCTTGCCTCGGCTGGGATTCGAACCCGGGTCTCCCGGTCCATGATCCGAAGTGCTAACCACTACACTACGGGGGCCGGTACATTTCTTTTTTCTTTTTTTTTTACTATTAGATTTACTCTTTTTGCGCCAGGTATACTTTTTCTCATATTAGCCTTTATTTCTAGTAGCGCTCTAAATCTACAAGTCTTTATCCTGAAACGTTTCAGACAGTCTCTCTCTCTCTCTCTCACACACACACACACACACACACACACACACACACACACACACACACACACACACACACACACACACACACAACCACGCCCTTGCATAAATACATGCGCAATGTTTGTCCATTGTAAAGTCGACGACACGAGTTATAAATCACTCAGTTCTTATTGTATTAAAAAAGCGCGTTAACTAGGCTTCACAGCTTATGTTTGTAACAATAGGCATATTTAGTAGGACTTCGTACGGAGGACTTCGCTGAGCAGCGCAACCCATTTACATGTTTTGTTTTGTCTCCTTGTTCGAGTCCCGCCACCTATATTGTCATTTTGAAAGAATGCTTGCTCTCATAATACAATTCACCTTTCATATTTGCAGGGGAAAGCATGACAAACAACACAAGCCACATCTTTTTTTCATACTCAGAAAATCGAAGGGCTGAAACTCTGTTCAGACACATATAGAGTGATCTCCAGTGAGTGTAAGGTCTCGGTGACACAGACAAATCCTGTTTTCCAAGACCGTGCCTCAGCCTTGACATACCATCTTCTCTGTTGATTTACGAAGTGTTCGCGTACAACGCATCTCCAGCTAATACCCAGACATCTATTCATGAAGTCCAGTGTAACGGCCACCATTTTTTTTTTTTTTTTTGGCCTTTCTGCTCAGACTTTGGAAATTGACTTTTTCACCCTTGCGAGACTTCCCCATCCGAATGAGAAAATCGCCTGTTGAAGACCGTTTTTGTTTGCTCTTTATGTCCAGATCGATGCCGGGGAAATCCGAAGTCTGTTAATTGAGCCTTCAAAATAATAAGACGTAATAGAAGTGGAGCGAAAAAAGCGCTGTGCCCAACGTTTCCTGCATTTCGGTTAAGCCAATCCGGAATTTAGAGACCTAATCCCCTAGCAATACCGCGATCAACGCTGACAACGAGTTGCCTGTAGTCATGCAGAAAACGTTTGACTGTCAGTTCCTGTTTCCCCGCCCCCCTCCCCGCCCCCCTCCCCCTCCCATTAATCTTTCCTTTTTCGATAACAAGAGATAATTAGTGTCCAGACAGCCGGTGTTTGTCTTCAGAACAGCAGTGACATATGTCTTCTAAACATGCACGGGTTGCGGGAAGAAGAAAAAAATCTTGCCGACAGAATTTGTGAGGTTTATTCGCAGACAGCTTGTAAATCGTTACTAGAGCAGGACATCCAACACACACACACACACACACACACACACACACACACACACACACACACCTCTCTCTCTCTCTCTCTTCCCCTCGCGCTAACCCAATTACCCTCTACAGAAAACACACACATTAGCAACACCAATAACAACAACAAAAAAAAAAAAAAACCCCGCTGAATTTAACATCAACTGTGACACGTGCTTGCAGAAAAACGTGAGCGTTAGCTGCACTCTTTGTTTTTAAAGTACTGACTTGGGGAATAGTGATCCATGCCCACGAAACCTAGCTAAGAGATTTGTTTAAACTGTCGGTATATACACACACATTTAACAACATCAAGAACAACAACCAAACAAACAAACAAAACCCGCTGAATTTAACATCCACTTTGACATGTCCTTACAGAAAAAAAACAACCGTGAGCGTTAGCTGTGCAGGCTTTGTATTTAAATGTACTGACTTGGAGAATACATACATAGAGATCCATGCCCACGAAACCTAGCTAAGAGATTTGTTCATGCGGCATACCTGACAGAATGAAAAGGACGGCAGCAGCAATGGTTTTGGCGTTCTGCCGCAGACTTCCCGCAGCACTCGTGGCCACGGCCATCAAGGCCAGGATCAGGGCGGCAACAGGAAGCGGGGTGGCGATACGGTATGCTCCTGCCAGACAGCAGACACGATGTTCAAATAAGTGTCAGTCTACGCAAGTCTAAGCCTGTATGGGAAATGTGATCGTGAGATCTACAGATCCCAGCATCGAAAAACAAAATGAATGACGGTTGAATCTGCTTACTCTACACCCAGTTCTCCTCACTGAATGTACGACCGTGAGTGAAATTGTCAAAGAAGAAAGGGCGTTAAGTAAAATGGGACTTGTGCGCAAATAATTATATTGCTGCTAGGACTGGAAGCCGTGACCTTCCGATCAATAAGACAAGGACAGGCCTGTGTCTGAGGGTTCAACGTCCTTTTCCCACTACATGTGGGTGATATCAAATTCAGGGAAGAAGAAGAGTAAGTCCAACATAAATATTTGGCCCTAGTCGGGAATGCAAAAAGACAAGGAGCGTTAGATTGTTGTGTGTGTTTCTGGGTGAGTGAGTGCGTGTTGATTGTAAGGTGCCCTGAGCTCCTGCGGAAGGGAGGGCGTCCCTGAAATCATCATCATCATCATCATTAGATTCACATTAATGTAATTTTAATCTCTGGTTTCGTCAAAGGTGATCACGAGATCTACAGATCCCAGCATCGAAAAACAAAATGAATGGAAAACGCGCGCGATCACCAGCGATGAAGAGAACAATTAGATTTTAAAAATACGAGTCAACTAGTTGTCATGTAAAATGTCATCGGAATGACGCAAAAAGGTTCTTCACAGACACAATACAAATACGGTGAAAGACAAAAGCGTAGGAAGGGAGAAAAAAAAACCCAAACGACTGAACTACAGCCAAACGCGTTTATTTACATGCCAGCCGAAGACGCGAAGGTTTGCAGGACAGAGACCTTTTCACAGACCGCTGATGGTGAATATGCGTGGTAGCAGTATACATGTGCAGAGCGGATATGTAGTCTACAAACTTACCTGTGTAGACTATAAAATTGGCGCATTTTCCCGTGGGGGGGGGGGGGATGAGCGTGTGCTTGTGGAAACTGTTGGAGTGGGTTGAAAGCAAAAGGCATTATTTGACACGACAAGAAAAAACACAGGGTCATCATACTACAGAGGAAACTGGAATAGTCATGCGGATCTATAATAAGCAGGGAAAACAGAAGACAACAACAATAAAGAAGGAGGAGGAGAAGAAGAAGAAGATGATGCTGATGCTGATGATGATGATGATGATGATGATGATGAAGAAGAAGAAGAAGAAGAACAACAACAACAACAACAACAACAACTGCGTATTGTGTAAGCGCTTTACTCACTTTCTTGAGCTGGCTCAAAGCGCCTTGAATCACACGCATTCTCCCATACACTAGACATGAACACATTACACTCAGGCAATGCGAAGGGTCAGCTAAGCAATTACAGTTTCGGAATTTTAGATTTGCATTTACTTTCAAATTTTGTGGGCTTATTATTTCCAAAGCAGAGCGGGAGGAAGCCGGGGTATTCAATGAGAACTCCCGGCAAAAAGCCCAAATGAACGGTGCTACATACGAGAGAGAAACATTCTTTGCCCCAAGTGGGTCTGGAACCTGACCTCTCGCATTAATGACAAATTCTTAACCACTAGACCATGCACCAACCGCCACAAAATCCACAAGACACGACAAACAGCTGACACTACTACACTGACAGTGAGGCTCAGTTGGTATAGCTCGCCAGTAAGGGGGTGCAAATGTATACCAGTCGTTTGCAGGGGGAGCAAAATTAATGTACACCAGCTGCGCGGGACGGGGCGCAAACGTGTCGTGGATTTGGGTCTCGCGAGTTGTAGTCACGTGACAGCTAACTTCGTTTATGAATGTAACTTAAACGGAAACATTAAATGAATGTAGCCATCAGATGGCGAAGATAATATGTAGGTGTATAGTAGCTGTCGTAATTTGTAACCGTTTCGCTTTCCGGCAACGAGCCTTTCGATGAAAATAGCACGGAAATATCGCGAGAGTTGACCGGACTGAATTGCGGGTTACACTCGTCCCACTGAGTACATTCGCTCCCCCCTGCATATAACTGGTATACATTTGCACCTTCTAGCACTGAGGCGAACTATACCAACTGAGCGATAGTTAGGGCTACCCATGCGTGTTAGGGGACACCGCATCCTCGTCTACAAGAGGATCATAGTCACCGGGATTACTACACTGAGTGACGAAAGAAATGCGGTGCAGCAATATCATGAGCTGACCTACTAGGGTCATACATGTTGGGGCGCCCTCCATTCGCCCTGTCCCCTCCTGGGTGTAGTCGATGATGAGGCACTGATCGGGGATGGAACCTGCACAAAAAAAACAACAACAGACAAGTTTAACTGTTTCAGTGGCGCCACTGGCAAAGCTCCTTATAATGTAGAGCTGTCAGTCACTAGTGCCAGACATTTAGAGACGGAGACAACGACACTATCAGTTAGCGTGAAGGAAGTTGACGATATCAAGATTTATCAAAGGCTCGAGACGATTGAAATTTGCATAAGCCGCTTTAGCGTTCATGATAAATCTTGATATAGTCAACTTTCTTAGTGATAACGTTTGTATTGCAACTGAAAAATATTAAAAAAAAAAAAAAAAAAAACACTTTTCCAAGCTGAAAATTGTTCCGTGTTAGATCTGGCAGCGGTGGGTTAATTCTACAGCTGAAGTTACTTCCCCTGAAATATGTCGAACACCAAGGTCGACCATACGTTCACAGTGCGGATGAACAATACGGGAGGGGTGTGGGGGGACATAAATGATATAATTATATGAATCTGTTTTTTTTTTAATTTATTTCTTTATTCTTTTTTTTTGTACAGTTTTTACATACATACTCACATACGAACATACATACATATACAATACATACATATAAACATACTAACATACATACGAGTACATGCCAGCTTGCTTACATGCGGTTGTTAAAAAAAAAAAAAAAAAGCATGTACCCATGCGTTCTAACTGTTATTGGTTGAGCTGAGCTTCAGGTTTGAGGAATATGACGATGACTCATAGACTATGACAGACTTTGTTGTCCATGGTGGCAGGTGCCTCGAGTATTGTATGCACCAAGACATCGCTATTTCACTCTTTGTACGCTTAAAGCATAATACTAGAAGAACTGTCCGCAAATTTATAGTTTTGGACACAATTATCAGACACTGAAAATTTACAGAGCCTTCGAACCTCCACTATCTTATTTTACATCGACGTTGTTTTGTGCGCGCGTTCCTTTGGTTTTCGGGGTGATGTGCGTTAATTGCTGTCAGCTGCGGTTGAGGTGTTGAACCATTAAGCAATGGACAGTCACACCAGCGGCGCGGGCGGTCATAAATTGTCTGCTGGCAAGGTGTGACGTGCAAACCAAGCCAGCAGGGTCGCCCAAAAGAGGCAGGTGGTCGTAAAATGTCACCGAAAAGGTCGTGTTACAGGTGGTCGTCTATTGGGGATCGAATTAAGAAGGAAAACCACCCGTGCCGGGCAAAACCGAGCGTCCAGACGAGGTCACCAAAAAGAGGTTCTACTGTACGTCAGAACTCTAGCAAGTTGTTTCGACAAGGCGCCCGAATCAATCCGGCATCCTCAGACCCACACAAAGGATTTCCCAAGAGCGAGTACGGGAGGATCAGGGAGGCGCCTACACAACCCTTCCAAGCTTGATCTTCTGATTTCCTTGCGTGCTCAGCTTATTTCCACTTGGAGTTTTGGAGACCGGAATACAAACAGACACGAAGGTTTTCTAGTAAGGCAACCTGCTCGCCTGGAAATAAGTGACAACTGACTATCCCCCCCCCCCTCCATTCTCTGCCTTTTTATCACGCCAGAGCACTCTGGTAGAGGAGGTCGACCCTTATTCCTGGTGTGCAAATATGGGAACATCGCCAGCATGAAGGACAAAAGAACCAGTAGTGACACTGAATGGTTAAGAATCAAGCCAGTGAGTCCATCGTACAAAAATATTATTTGTTAAAATTTTTGTAGGCCTAACCGCTATATATATTTTTTTTTTTCGTGATTTTTGTGTTACGTAGGTCAAGGTGCATGTCAGGCGGTCACAAAAAGACGCAAGCTGCCAGTGAAACTGGGACCTTTTGCACAGAGGTCGGACACAAGTGAGGCATGCGGATTTACGTGAACTGCCTCTCTGGCCTAAAGAGAAAGTAGAGGTGCATTACTCCAGAGAGGCCTGAGCGGAAAGGAGACATTCAATTTTTTTTAACCCCTGTCAGGTGCGTGCCGTTGAATGGTCTGTTCATGGTAGTAATTGTTTCTAGATTGAAGCATTTTTAGGGTGACTATGATGCCTGAGGCTAATAGGGAATATATAGGCATTTTGAGGCCCTGTGTATTTACAGTGTCCTTCGGCCTTCATTTACACGTAGTACAGTTTGCCCTTCAGAAGGTTACGGTTAGGGTTATTTTAGGTTAGTTTTAGTTCGTGGTAACGGTGCAATCGCTACTCTGAGTAGATGACCACAGTGCATTTACATGGCTTGCAAATGGTCCTACAGGGCAGACTATAACCAACTCAGCTTCATTGGCAAACGCCTTCAGCTTCGTGTTTCACAGACAAAGTCTAGCAAGACAGGCATTGAGTGGACCTCTCGCACCGTCACGTGGTCTGACAGTTGCCATGACGCGTGAATGACATCCTCAAAGCCAACCAATCAGGAAACATCATCCTGCGAATGGTCCATCTCAGGGGACGTGGAGTGTATCAGAGCTGGGAGCATCTTTCATTTAACGCCAGGAATATAGAACTGAAGATATTTGTAGAGTATTTTGTGGGACTGAGTATGGGAAGGGTTGATAGCGAAGCGCAGAACTCGAGATGTCTGCAGAGTATTTTATGGCGTTGGCTGGAGGAGGGTTCAGATGAGGGCGGGTGGCGTAAGTGGGAGTGCTGGCTTGAAACATGATTAGAAGACATGATTGACACTATGAATGTTCATGATCGAAAAATCTTTCAGGCGTAGACAAACTATAATCTAGCTTTTGACAACGTCGGTCGTTAAAATTTCATCATTCTTTTTTTTTTTTTTTTTTACTCACAACGCCAAGAAACTACTATTACTACCACTGGAAGAGAAAAGAGCAAAAAATACGCAGGGGGGGGGTGGGGGGGTGGGGGGTGGGGGAGTTTAACGTCCTTTTCCACCAAGTATGGGTGATGTCAAAGACTGGGCAACGAGAAAAAGGCCAGCACAAATGTTTTGCCCCAGCCGGGATTTGAACTCATGACCCGAACATTGAGCAAACTACGCAGGGGTGGGGTTGGGTGGGTGTTTGGGGGTTTAACGTCCTTTTCCACCACATACGGGTGATATCAAAGACGGGGCAACGATGAAAAAGCACAAAAATTTTGGCCCCAGCCGTGATACGGACTCACGACCCGAGCATTGAGAGTCCATCGCTCTACCATTCGGCCACCCCGGCTCCCCGAGAAAACTACGCAGAATAAAACGACAAAAACCATCAATTATAATAGCAACAGCAATAGCAATGTAACTCATTTGTATTAGTTTCTTGTCCTGTAATCTGTTATCAAAGTAAGAATCAGAAAGAAAGCAGAGATGCGCTACCCTTTACCAATTATAGAACACGTTCTAAAAATCGTTTTATACTGGAACAAATGAGGAAAACCGATATGCACGTCGAAGAGACATTGAGGTCGAGTTCAAAAGGTCCTCGTCTGCCTCTCACGGGAATCACATTCTCATGACACGGGAGGTCAGTGCATCTTTCATGCATTCTCTGATTGCACTGGGGGATTCTCTCATATTTCAAGTAACTGTCCACCGTTTCTTGGGGGATGTTTGCCGTTGAATCAGCCGTTTCATTTGTCTGCAAGATGAACTGAAGGACGCCGTGTGCTTGGTGTCGCTGACTAGTCTGCTGGGCGCCAAAAGTCTGATATGCGGTACGTGAGTGGGAATTTCAAAAAGGACAAGCAACAACGACGGCATCAAACAAACCCAGCAAAAATTTTAAAAAATCCTTGAAACAGATTGGCCAGTTGACAAAGAAACGGAAAAAGCATGATGAACAGGTTAAAAAGGGAGATTTGCAAAAGCAGCTCTCTCTCTCTCTCTCTCTCTCTCTCTCTCTCTCTCTCTCTCTCTTTCTCTCTCTTGTATCTTACAGATTTTTCTTCCTTTGCTCATATTCTCGTAGTTTAGCGTATGTGGTGGAAAAGGACGTCAAACCCCCAAACACCCACCCTCGTAGTTTAGCAACAAGGTATTTCTGCCAAAACTTCTACCGTTGGAAAATAAACATTATTGTCAATGGCATTGCCTCTCTCTCTCTCTCTCTGTCTCCTTGTTTGTGTATGCATGCATGCGTGCGTGTGTGTGTTTACGTGCCTGTCTGTCTGTATGAGCACACACACGCAGTCATGCCCAACGCTCCTGAAAAGCAACCCAGATACATGTCATCAGGGACCACCTTGGCTGCCTCATGGCATGCACCACCCCTCAATAGGCGCTCACAACCCCCAAGCAAATTTCTCCCGGCAGCTGACGACTGGCAGGACCCACAGCTCCTACGCTAATAGGAATTTACAATGGACCCTTGACCTGTGACACTATCTCTTTTCGCCTGCATTCTTCTCCCAGACTCCCGTGTGAAGGGAACCTGCGAGCTTCCATTCTGCTGGTGCCAAACGAAAAGCTCCTGGGAGCGAAACATCGATTTAGGGTGAAATTTAGTGGAAGCCTTCCTGTTGTTGTTAGTGAGAAGGGTCTGGGAAGGACGGTTGCGAAGGGGGAGCGCGGGTAGGGTGGGGGTGGTTTCGGGGGTGAGACATAGTCTCAAAAGTTGAAAACACATTACACTTCGCTGTGGAGGTGTTCACCGTGAAATAAAGCCCGGTACATGACGGAAATTGCCAAATACTGCCGACAGTTACTGCTACTGCTTGAGCAGTTTGTAGTCAACTTGTGTGCACAAAGGTTTCCTCTGTGGAGTTTAGTAGACATGCTGGCATGAGGAAGGGATTACTTGTAAATATGTAAGTACACAAGTTGTGTACTTATAAAGACTCTACGAGTACTTGGCAAGAGGGAAACGCTATTTTAAAAAAAACAAAAAACAAAAAACATTTTCCGTTTCTGCACGAATCTGGTCTTATATGAACTGTTCGGAAGGATGCACTGACAGAGGACAGACTGACGGACGTTTAACTGCTGCCTGTTCACACATTTCGTACCGCGCACTGGTATCCCACGTATTTAAGGCTTTTTCGGTTTTGCTTCGGGTTTTTTTTGTTGTTGTTGTTTTTCGGTCTTGCCCCTGTATGCGAAAATCAGGCAAGATTAACGATTCTCTTATTGCAGCAAACATGAGTATAATCAAAGTGCAACAGTCTCAGTACGCAAAATTCAGTTCCATGCATTAATTATGATTCTTTAAGGGGTGGGGTGGGTGGGTGGGTGTTTGGGGGTTTAACGTCCTTTTCCACCGCATAGGGTGATATCAAAGACGGGGCAACGATGAAAAAGCCAGCACAAATATTTGGCCCCAGCCGGGATCGAACTCACGACCCGAGCATTAGAAGTCCAACGCTCTACCATTCGACCACCCCGGCTCCCCGATTCTTTAAGGGAGGCCACTGGTGCACAACCCAAAACTTACTTGGTAGGAATTGAGTTAATACCAGTGACCTAAAAGGAATAGCACTGAAGCTGGCAAAGAGTTGGGGCAGAAAAAAGACAAGGACACAAAAAAAAAAAAAAAGCAAGAAAAAAAAACAAACCCCAAGAAATGCTGACAACGATGGAACTAGCAAAAAAGCAGAGTTACCCAACGAAGTGTTAAAAAAACAGAACACAATTTCAGGAATAAAAACAGTCAAACGAAGCATCTGGGCTTCATCACTTGAAGAGGATTGGACCATTGAAGCCTTTCGAAGCCAGAGCCTGGGACCCACGACGCTCCCCAGCCTCCCCCCCCCCCCCACACACACACAATAAAAAATAGACAATCACAGAGAGAGAGAGAGAGAGAGAGAGAGAGAGTATGACACTTAATTTTCCGAGGATGAAAGATTAGGTACAGCGCGCTGTTTTCTATCTTGTGCTTGCTATATACTACTACTACTAAGTCACTCACACACACACACACACACACACACACACACACACACACACACACACACACACACACACACTCTCTCTCTCTCTCTCTCTCTCTTTCTCGCTCTCAAGACAAAATGTGCATGGGCATGCCGTTAATAAAAAAAATAATGAGAGATAGAGAGGAGGGGGGATGTAGAGGGTTGCAAGTCTTTGCACAGAGAGAGAGAGAGAGAGAGAGAGAGAGAGAGAGAGAAGGGGGGGGGGGCTGGGTGGTGGTGGTGGTGGGGGGGAGACAAGGCTCCGCAGCATTGAGCTCCTTCAGCGTACTCGTGTTTCTTTTAATCAATTTTCACTCTTAACGAAAATGGACGAATCCCCACGTGGCGAGGCATCATTACAACATTCTGGGCGGTGGGTGACACTTTAATGGGGGCCTGTTACAAGGAAAATCGTCCGCGCAGGCTGTTTTTGCTGTCATTATAAAACTGATTGCGAACTCTACTTCCTCGTAATTTGCCAGCAGATTAACTCTTCTTCATCTGGGCTCTAGGGTCTGGTCGTCTCCCAGAACAGGCGAATGTTTTCAAGGGAGACAATGTGGTGGAAAAAAGAGAGTATAGACAAGGGGGCGGGGGGCGGGGGGTAAACACCGTATGAGGATTTAATTAGGTCGTTGCAAAGGAAGGAGGGAAAAGGGAAGTACAAGGGATGAGCACGCTAGAATTCATCCCATCGGAATTTCGTCCGAGAGTACTGTCGAGTAAGACATCTAAGACGGGGGGGTCGGTGGTCTAGTGGTTAAGAGACCTGTCACCAATGCGAGAGCTCAGGGGTTCGAGTCCCACTCGGGGCAAAGAATTTTCCTTCTCGTATGTGGCACCGTTCATTCGGGCCGATCGTCGGGGGTTCTCTCCGGGTACTCCGGCTTCCTCCCCCTCTGCTTTGGAAATGTTCAGCCCACCAAATTTGAAAAATAAATGCAATTCTAAATTCCAAAATTTAAATAGCTGAGCTGACCCTTCGCACCACGTGATTGTAATGTGTTTATAGTGTCCGGTGTGTGAGAGAATGTGTGTGATTCACGTGAGCGTGCGTGTTGGGTTCAGTTCGCGGCGCTTTGAGCTGATTCATGAAATTGGGTAAAGCGCCTATATAATACTCATTATTATTATTATTATTATTATCTATCTTCCTGCAATTCTTGTAGGGTATGGAGACGATATCCGCATTTTGAGTTCTCGTGCAGTCTGTAAAATATCGGTCTTTTGCGGTCCACACGGACTTTTTGTTGTTGTTGTTGAATACATCATAATAATAAGTCATTCAGTGTGCACTACCTAACCGCTTATCCCTTACTAGGCTCTCGCTACCATCATACGTCTGGCATCAGCTGCCTGGATCCCGTGATGACGTTGCACTATGTGGGCCAGATGATTTCATATTGAGGGGTTGTAGATGCTATACTCCCACATGTACAATAAACTGAAATTTGGCCAGTCAGAGATGTGCCCTTGTGACAAGTCAAGTCAAGTTTGTTTGTTTTTTCCGACCCTCTGGGGGCATAGGAAAACAAAAGGAAACATATGAAAATCAACGAAAATATTAACAACAAAAAACAACAACAAACAAACAGACCCCCCCCCCCAAAAAAAAAAAACAACAAAAAAACAACCCCCCCCCAAAAAAAAAAAAAAAAAAACAAAAAAAACAACAACAAAAAACAACAACAAAAAATCCCCCACAAAACAAACAAAAACAACAACAAAAAACAACAACAAAGAAAAACAACAAAACACACAAAAAACAACAACAAACAAACAAACAAACAAAAAAACAAAAACAACACAAAACAAAACAACTCAGCCCCGATGACCACCAAGACTGCACACTGCACGATGGTCCCAGATGAGCCACATGGCCAGAGCCAACACCCATGAGGGACAAACTGTACGGCGACCTGGAGACCCTCCGGAGGACCCTCTGACTCTAGCTGCCTGTAGCGCCCGCGGGGACACCAAGCGGCCGTCTTTGGCCATTCTTTTTAACCGAATAAACCGCATGACCGATGAACTGGCCTCTTTAAGCCTCAAGCATCACAAGTATCAAGTAAGTATGAAAAACGTACACAGCGGTAACCCACGAAAACAGAAACCGTTTCTAAGGGAAATCACTCCAAGAAAACCTGGTAACGGATAGCAACGGTGGAATAACTATCTTAACGTGATTTGGGTTGAATACATTCTTATACGGTGATTATGGTTGTATTATTAGCATGCTTTTTATGTTTTATGTGTATATTCTACGCGTGTTGCAAAGCGATTTTCTCAATTCTGGGACAAATAAAACTGACTTGACTTGACTTGGAACAGAACGAAGATTTCGCACACTACTGACTGTTACGACTATAGCCGTAGAGCGGCATTGCGGACTGAAATCTTGTTACGACTATTGTACAGAATGAGTGGATGTTTTAGATTTGAAGTAACAGTAACGTTTCTTTATTTGTTTGATGTGAAGGCTGACGCTAACTAGCGTAGTTCAACGCCCTCAGAAGACCACTACATTCAGTTGCGCAACAGCTGCATGCCCGTCACTGAAATGTTTTATTTTCTTTCACAAGCGACTGCTGCATTTTGGAGCTTCGGGGAGAGGCTGGCCTCCACTTGTACAACATCTCGCGTGAATCGTTTCATCGCGTGAAGTAGGCGGGATCTCCGTCACGCAGGCAGTTTTGTTGCTTCCTGTTGTATGGTTTGTTTGCATGACCGCATGGTAACAGCTTCCATCGGCTTCTTGGCTTAACTCGTGTCGCCAGCACGCAGATCAGCAGCCCATCCAATTAACATGCAGCCCAGACGCCTAGCTGTAGCCGCGTCCACTGATTGAAACGAATCCTCCATGTCAACAGTAAGCAGCACACGATTTTTTTTTAACCTTCTGATCCTTCTGTCAGAGACATACTCCGACACGCTTAGCAACAGTTGAGGGTTAGCTTGTCGGAGTAGAAGCTCTGTTTGATTGGCTAGCATGATGTGACAAACCGCATTTATGGGATTTTCATTGATTGTGTGTTTGCCGTTTTCAAAAGTGTATTTTCATGTGTAGCGTTAACTAGTGTTTTAGACAGGTAGTACTGTACTGGAGTTTATCCCAGTCTACCTAACGTTTTCACGTGCGGGAAAATGCCTATGCACGGCTATAGCGGTTGCTTGAGTTTTACTCTATACTAGAGACTGTTGTAACACAAGTAGACCTGAGTTGTTGTCAGCTTACGAGGTGAGCAATTGCGACAAAGATTGTGCGCAGTCCTACTATTGACCGGTGGAGGGAACAGGTCTTTTTATTCCCCACCCGGCTTCTTTGTGTTCCGTATGCCATAGCGCTACAGGAACGACGCCGGAGACCCGGTGAGCTGACCGCATTGTAATATGTCCGCCTGATCAGCGTACACGACACCATGTATGTCTACTATTGTCTGCCCCGTCGTTGTGGAGCTTGAAGCCAGCGACGTGTGTTTGTCTCCCTTGAGATCACGTGCAGCCATCCCGTCGAGCGCCGTGTCAAGGTGGAGCTCTCCCTGAGTCTGATGGGGTACACCATCCTCAGCGTATTATTTGCGAAGGTGTCTGCGGTCCAGCATTGTTCAAGTCACTTCCAGAAGAAGTGCTTCCATTCACTCATTCCAGGAGAAGGTGAAAAGATTTGAATCGCCCGGAATTCCCAGAGGAATCGTCTGGACTCAAGTGTATATATTTTCTATTCAACATCAACAAGTCTTCACCCAGTCTACAGCATCGTGTCGACCAAGCTTGTTGAGTCATCTTGTTTATTTCACTTTATTCATTTCACATCTAATTGTGTATAGTTAGTGGTTTTGTCCGCGTTGTAGTACATTTTATATCCAGGCACATATCCTTTGAATAATCGATGTGCTGGTGAAATTGGAGGTTTCTGTTTTTCAGTTGTGAACGTAATTAAGTCTTAAACTACTTTATTAATTCGTGTGATTGTCTGATTGTTTTTGTGTATAAAAGGTCTCAGTCAAAAGAATAACTATTTGCTTGTGTGTATGAAAGGGAGTGGATGACGTTTGCATGCGTGCCTTTCTGATGTCTGTGATGTGAAAGCGGAGTGAAGTGTGAGACCGCCTTACGTTACAGTGGTGACCCCGTTTACGTCCCCTTTCATTTCAGTTCATTTTTGAAAAAAAAAATTACTCGTGTTTCGTTTAGTTGTTTAGTTGTTTTGAAAAAAAAAAGACTCTCTCTTCTCTGCCTACTCTTTTGCGTTCATTAATTTCAGTCTGAATGTTTGTTAGTTGTTAGTTCCCGCCTCCAGGTGTGCGGGGTGGAGGCATTTTTTAAGTGTTAGGTTCGCTTCCACGAGGGCCGAGTCTATTTTCCTGCCTGTTTGTACTATCCTCTTACTCTTTGCTACCTGTCCTGTTTAGTTTTTTGGATCTCTTCCATTCTATAGCGCCTTACTCCCTTTGTGTAGATTTGTGTAGTACTGGGGCCTTTTATGTTTTAAATTGTCACAGCCAGTGATTTTTGTGTGTGTGTGTGTGTGTGTGTGCATATTTTAGAAACAGTGATTAATTATTATTTTACGTTAAATATTTTTTTGAAGTAGAAAGAAAAAAAACTTAGCAAAACTTATTTACTTATATATTGTGTGTGCGCATTGTGGCTGATTAATATTTTTATTCTCTAAGTGTAGTTTTGTATTGTGTTGTGTAAAAAGTGAATTGATTTTTCTACTCTGCATTTGTATAGTCACTCAGTGATATTTGGTGGATTTTAATCTAGTCTACACTTGTTTTGTCACTCAGTGATACTTTGTTTGTATCCTACTTGCATTATCAGTCAGCATGACTGACGTACAGGTCGAAAGGTTTGACATGTACATGGCACAAGGCCAAAAGTTAGGTCATACAGGTCAGGACCTAGAGAATTATATTGAAAAATGTCTTGAGAGAGATGAGAGAGCATTGGAAAGAGAAAAGGAAAAAGAAAGACAAAAAGAATTACAAATAGAAGAGTCAAAGAGATTAGCTGAAGAAAAAAAGATGGAATTTGAGCTCAAGAAACATGAGTTGGATATTAAAGCACTAGAGATAAAGAATCTGAGGACTCAGGTGATTTCAGTACTCAGGCTTCGAACCGTGGTGGTCATCATGGCAGTTCTAAACCATTCAACTTTCCTAAATTGCCCACATTTAAGGAAAGCATAGACTCTATCGATGCATTTCTGTACCGTTTTGAAACTCATGCAGAGGCTTTGAATTGGCCCAGGGAAAAATGGCCAGTGTTCCTTAGTGCAGTTTTGGAAGGCACAGCACTCAGTCTGTATCATGGTTTGTGTGCGTCTGGCAAAGTTGAGTACGAGGTTCTGAAACAATGCCTTCTCACCAAATTTCAGTGCAGCGCCGAAGGGTTTCGTGAGAAATTCAGATCTTGTCGCCCAGAGGCTGAGGAGTCTTTCAAGTCGTACGGTACGCGAATGACTCACTTACTACAGCGGTGGATTGAATTGTCTGACACTGCTCATGATTATGATTCGTTGTTTGACATGATTTTGTGCGAGCAAATTTTGCAAAGCGTTTCCAAAGATTTGGCAGTCTTTTTGCGCGAGCGAAATTTGAAAACATCGAAACAGCTGCTTGAGCATGCCGAGAGCTACCGACTAGCTCGACCAAACAAAAACCTCGCGAGAAAAGCGGATGCGGGTCTAGCTGCGTCAGTAGCCGTCCCACCACTCAAAGATGAGAAGAAACACGGGAACAATCGGTACCGTGGTGGAAGAGGCAAGTCGCAAAATCTTCGCGGTAGTTACCAGAGTGGAAACTATAGCGGAAGCGATTCAGGTGGTTACTCTAATGACCAGAGTCAGCGGGGAGCCGCGTACACCCCTCGTAGAGGTCAAGGGCCGCGTGGTTCTCGAGGTCGTGGACAGTACCACGTGACTTACGGACAACAACAGCAACAGAACACAACTGACGGACAGATGGACGGACAAAGCACGAACGTACTGACATGTTACAAGTGTCAAGGAAAAGGACACACTAAAAGACAATGTCCGAGTACGACATTTTACCCCCCAGTGAACTCAAACGCACAGAGCGCAAATTTGTCAGTTTTGTGTTCAGCTGCTGACGTTTTGAGTAAGCTGAAACTAGAGCAGGGAAACTGTAATGGCTTTAACTGTTCAGTGCTTCGTGACACAGGAGCTACAACAGCAGGTGTGCGCAAAGAATTGGTCCAGCCACACCAATACTTAGGTCGGGATCAGTGGGTCATTTCTTTCGGAGGAAAGTCCGAATGTTTTCCTCTGGCCTTAGTTGACGTTGACACTGACTGTTACAAGGGACCACTTGAGTGTTGCGTGATTGACGATCCTGTGGTTGATCTGATCGTAGGGAATGTTCAGGGTGCGTCAGAGGTAACAGGCATTGTTGGAAATGTGCAATGTGCAGCAGTTATGACACGCTCTATTGCAAAGAAAGAGAAGTTGGCTCCAAAACCTCTCGCAGCTCCTATCCCTCAATTGTCAGTGACAAAAGATGATCTGTGCAAGTTTCAGCGCGAGGACGACTCACTGAAACCTTTGTTCGAACTCGCACGCACAGGAGAGAAGAAAACTCTAGGTGCAAATTCTTTCTTCTTTGTCATTGAAGACGGCGTGTTGAAAAGATACTTCTACAAATCTTCCAAAGATTGTAGTGGAGAGGCACTGCCACAGATAGTAGTCCCAAAGACATTGAGACAGACAGTACTGACAACATCGCATGACGGGTTGTTAGCAGGACACTGTGGGATCAGACGTACTGTAAACAAAATACAGCAGCGATTCTTTTGGCCAGGCTTATCAGAGATGCCCAAATGTTTGTACAAACATGCGACATTTGTCAGAAGGCAGAGCATAGGAGTAGAACACCTCCCATCCCACTCGAGTTCATGCCTCGCATTCAGGAACCGTTCAAACGAGTAGCCATTGACATAGTTGGTCCGATCAATCCCCCGACTGAGGAAAAACACAGATACCTGTTGACACTCATTGACGTAGCAACTAGGTTTCCGGAAGCAATCCCCCTGAGAAACATCGACACAGTCTCGGTAGTCGAAGCTCTTTTCTCGATTTTTGCACGTTTGGGAATCCCCGAAGAAATTCTGTCAGATAGAGGTTCTCAGTTCACTTCGGAGATGATGGCAGAGTTCCGTAGATTACTGTCTATCAAAGGGGTACACACTTCACCATATCATGCCCAAGCGAACGGGATGGTCGAACGTTTTCATGCAACGTTGAAAGCTATGTTGAAAAAGCTCATGGTGAAACAACCACGCCAATGGCACAGGTACATACCAGCTCTATTGTTTGCGTGCCGGGAAAGCCAAAACGAAAGTACGGGCTTCTCCCCTTTCGAGCTCTTGTTCGGCAGAAGACCTAGAGGTCCGATGGATCTGCTAGCTGACTCTATGCTAGAGAAATCGTCATCTGATGAAGAAAAGACAGTGTGTCAGCACCTAGTTGATCTTAAAACGATCATTGCAGACACGTGTCAACTCGCTCATGATGAGGTTGACAAGGCTAGGATTAAGCAGAAAGTCTATCATGACAGAAAAGCCAGAGACAGAAAGTTTGATGTCGGTGACGAAGTTCTGGTCATGTCCCCTACCGCATCTAATAAGCTTGATTTGCATTGGCACGGTCCTTTCAGAGTCACAGAACTAGTCGGTCATGACTATCGAGTTGACATCGGAAAAGGAACGAAAGTCTACCACGCGAACATGCTGAAAGCGTACAGGAACCGTGAGAAAGCGATCTCTCAAATCAGTTCGGTCGGTACAGCGATACCTTTCGATCAGATTCTAGGTCACGAATGGCAGAGCATCGCGACACCGCATACACCACGTGTAGAGACAGAGTCGCCCACTCAAACAGCATGTGCTAACATCGCAGTGATACCTGACGAAACATGCGATGACGACACACTAAGTCCGACTTTGTGTCCACCTCCACATGACAAAACAGAATCGATAAACGACATTCGGTTCGATGAGACTCTGTCTCCGAAGCAAGTCTCAGAGATGAAAGCGGTCTTTCAGGATTTTCAGGAAATGTTCACTGCAGACCCAGGTGACTATAGAGGTTCAGTTGTTCATGAAATACGAACTACCACTGATGAACCAGTCCGGCAAAAACAATATCCGCTACCTTTTGCATCTAAACAAGCGATCATTGAAGAGGTCAAAAATATGTTGGCACTTGGAGTGATCGAACCGTCGACTTCACCATACTGCTCACCGATCGTGATCGTGCGAAAGCCAGATGGAACGATGCGTTTTTGTTTAGACTACAGAAATCTGAACAGTGTTACAGTTTTTGATGCGGAACCGATCCCTGATGTCGAGGAGATTTTCACGCGACTGTCGGACAAACTCTTCTTGACGAAGATTGACCTTTCAAAAGGGTACTGGCAAATTCTAGTGAAACCAGAAGATCGCCCGAAAACTGCGTTCCAGTCTCCGCTAGGTTTGTTTCAGTGGGTCAGAATGCCGTTCGGGTTGATTTCAGCACCCATGACGTTTGCGCGGATGATGAGATCAGTACTTGGAGAAGACGCGACAAATTTCTTTGACGACATTCTTGTCGGTAGTCGCTCGTGGAATCTTCATTTGGAAGATGTTCGGATTGTCCTTCAGAAACTTCAGTCAGCGGGTCTGACCGCTCGACCGACGAAAATTCATTCAGGCTTTCAGAAACTTGAATTTCTCGGACATGTCGTTGGTCGCGGTTGTCTCCAACCTACGGAGGAGAAAGTGAAGAAAATCTTGGCAATTCCGACTCCCACTTCAAAGCGCCAAGTTCGGTCATTACTCGGTTTGATAGGGTACTATCGCCGGTATGTCCCCAACTTCGCCACACTCACAGCGCCAATGACAGATTTGTTAGCGGGAAAAGCTAAGAAAGCACTGAAATGGACGGATCAGTGTGAGAGTGCACTGAAAGAAATTCAGAGAATTTTGTCTTCTGAACCCGTTTTGCTGCTACCTGACTTAACTCTCCCTTTTGTCGTTCGTACGGACGCTAGTTCGACAGGAATAGGAGGAGTGCTGATGCAGGATCGTGATGAGGAATTACATCCGGTCTGTTTCGTGAGTAGGAAACTGCTACCGCGAGAGACTAGGTACAGTACGATTGAACGCGAGTGTCTCGGCATTGTTTGGACTTTGTCTAAACTGCAAAGATACTTGTGGGGTCAGTCCTTTGTACTTCAGACAGATCATAGGCCGCTACAGTATCTGCTGAAAGGAAAGTTTCAAAATGCCAGGATCATGAGGTGGGCTTTAACTCTACAGGAATTTGTGTTTGAAATTGAAGCCATTCCAGGTACTCAGAATGTTTTCGCAGATTTGCTGTCACGTTCTGACTGTGATCAAGTCGTTCAGGGTATTCAGTAGTATCCTTTCTGAGCATCGTGAGATTAGACAGAAAAAAAAGAAACTCGGTCGTTCTTTTTTTTACCCCGAGAGGGGGGAACTGTGACAAACCGCATTTATGGGGTTTTCATTGATTGTGTGTTTGCCGTTTTCAAAAGTGTATTTTCATGTGTAGTGTTAACTAGTGTTTTAGACAGGTAGTACTGTACTGGAGTTTATCCCAGTCTACCTAACGTTTTCACGTGCGGGAAAATGCCTTGCACGGCTATAGCGGTTGCTTGAGTTTTACTCTGTACTAGAGACTGTTGTAACACAAGTAGACCTGAGTTGTTGTCAGCTTACGAAGTGAGCAATTGCGACAAAGATTGTGCGCAGTCCTACTATTGACCGGTGGAGGGAACAGGTCTTTTTTTCCCCACCCGGCTTCTTTGTGTTCCGTATGCCATAGCGCTACAGGAACGACGCCGGAGACCCGGTGAGCTGACCGCATTGTAATATGTCCGCCTGATCAGCGTACACGACACCATGTTTGTCTACTATTGTCTGCCCCGTCGTTGTGGAGCTTGAAGCCAGCGACGTGTGTTTGTCTCCCTTGAGATCACGTGCAGCCATCCCGTCGAGCGCCGTGTCAAGGTGGAGCTCTCCCTGAGTCTGATGGGGTACACCATCCTCAGCGTATTATTTGCGAAGGTGTCTGCGGTCCAGCATTGTTCAAGTCACTTCCAGAAGAAGTGCTTCCATTCACTCATTCCAGGAGAAGGTGAAAAGATTTGAATCGCCCGGAATTCCCAGAGGAATCGTCTGGACTCAAGTGTATATATTTTCTATTCAACATCAACAAGTCTTCACCCAGTCTACAGCATCGTGTCGACCAAGCTTGTTGAGTCATCTTGTTTTATTTCACTTTATTCATTTCACATCTAATTGTGTATAGTTAGTGGTTTTGTCCGCGTTGTAGTACATTTTATATCCAGGCACATATCCTTTGAATAATCGATGTGCTGGTGAAATTGGAGGTTTCTGTTTTTCAGTTGTGAACGTAATTAAGTCTTAAACTACTTTATTAATTCGTGTGATTGTCTGATTGTTTTTGTGTATAAAAGGTCTCAGTCAAAAGAATAACTATTTGCTTGTGTGTATGAAAGGGAGTGGATGACGTTTGCATGCGTGCCTTTCTGAATGTCTGTGATGTGAAAGCGGAGTGAAAGTGTGAGACCGCCTTACGTTACACATGACCTGTCAAAGAGGAACAGACTACATGTCGTTCTAGTCATATTTAGACTTCTAGTTTCATGCTATAAATAGAATAACTTGCACCCTTGCACCACTTGTAGAGTTTTAGGTCCATCTTTGGCTCATCCTGACCTAGACAGAAGCATCTGGCGTTATCATTTGACACATTGAATTGTTCCGGGCGGACAGATGAAATGAATTTGACAGGCTACACGTCAATTCAGTGCAAAAGACACGAGCTGAATTGGAGGAGTGGAGGGGGTGGGGGTGGGGGGGGGGGGGGAGGGGGAGGATTGGAGGGTAGGGGACAGCATTTACAAAGCTTTAACGTGTTTGCGAACATAGTGATATTTGTGTGAAAACAGCAACCAATTTCATGACCTTGTGGTTTGTAAGGGTGAAGACGGCAGACAACTAATGTAACCGCCTATACTTCTACTATTTTTTTTTTTTTTTAGCCATTCTAGTTTCATGCTATAAATAAAAATAGCTTGCACTCTTGCACAGTTTTAGGTCCACCTATGGCTCACGCTGACCCAGACAGAGGCATCTGGCAATATACTTTGACACACTGAACTGTTTCGGGAGCACGGATGAAATGAATTTGACAGGCACTTTTTCTGCAACGCACGTATAGAAGCTTTCAGCCAAAGAAACAAATTGCAAGGCTGTCTGTCCCCTGAACATTTTTGCTTTGTGCTCTGGTGTTTGAAATTCCAGGCCATGGCTACGACCTGCTCAAGCACGCAATCTGTGAGTGTAATTTGATAGAACAAAAGTGAATCCATAAATGCATTCAGTTCACGTCAACATAAGAAGCATGGGGAATCAGTTCAGGCGCTTTCAACAAGAAGAGTCAATGGGGTGCGTGAATGTTTTGAGGTTTCACGTCTTTTCTTATGCACGAAAGTGTTTTTTACCGTAAAGCCAGGACGGCCGAACTGTTTAACATAGCGTTGGACTCTCATATTCAATGCGCGGGTCGTGAGTTCGACTTCCGACTCTGAGCCCCCAAAATTTGTGCTGGGTGTCGTTTTTGGGGGTTTCTCCCCACGTTTTTTTTTTTTTTTTTTTTTTGGGGGGGGGGGGTGCAATAGGACGTTAATATGCCAAGGAATCACCCTTATCTTCACTGGTATACTTACAAATACCCACACAAAACAAGATAATAATAATAATAACAATAATAATTCTTATATAGCGCGTAATCCCCATCAATGTGGGCTCTAAGAGCTTTACAATGATGGTGCAATAAGACGTTAAAATGCCAAGGAATCACCCTTATCTTCACTGGTACACTTACAAACACCCATACAAAACAAGATAATAATAATAATAATTATAATTATAATTATTATTATTATTATTATCTTGAGCCCACGTAGGTGGGGTTACGAGCTATTTAATAATAATAATAATTATAATTATTATTATTATTATATAGCTCGTAATCCCCACCTACGTGGGCTCTAAGAGCTTTACAAAGATGATAGTTTCCGTCCAACGAAAATGACACTTCCCTTTATCCAAGGTACCAATACCAAAGCATGCAAGCACACGGACACACAATGAAGACCTACATCGATCGGAAACACAGGGCCTGACCCTCAGTCCGACCCCGGAACCAGGCGCTTTTTGCTCCCTATACACTGCGGGGCCCGTGGGCTTCAAATTAGTCACACATCGCAGCATCATATCGGCGGGAGCTTTGATGAATGGGCCGTGGTTCTGAACGGCGGAGATCGAGAGGCCAAGGTTATTCCACGATTTATAATCGTATTTTGCCGATACCAGGCTAGAGAGTAGAGTCCTGGTGTTCTGGTGTCCGGAAACTGGTAAGCTTACTGTCTTCCAAGGATTGAAGGATTGCAAGTCCAACTTTTGCCGGCAATAGTTCCCACCCTCTGCTTCTTCTTCGTCTTCTTCTTCTGCGGTTGATTTGATTTGTTGCATCAGATATGCAGCCCGGTCGCCATGACGTATCCCACGGTCTTCTCCGGGTCGTGATAATAACAATAATGAGTATTGTATAGGCGCTTTACCCAATTTCATGAATCGGCTCAAAGCGCCGCGAACTGAACCCAACACGCACGCTCATGTGAAGCACACGCATTCTCTCACATACTGGACATAAACACATTACAATCACATTACAATCACGTGGTGCGAAGGGTCAGCTCTGCTATTTAAATTTCGAAATTTAGAATTGCATTTATTTTTCAAATTGTCATGACGGTTACCCCAAAGGTGCGCCTATAGTTCTGCGCCCTCAGGCCAGGTTTGACGCCGTAGAGAATCATGGGCAGGACAGTATTGAAGGATGTGTTCTGGGGTCTGGGATCCAGTGTCACATGGACATTCGTCATTGTGGGCAATCTTGGGTCTGTTCAGGTGGCTTAGTAGTCTGCAGTGGCCAGTCCCCAGTCTGCAGAGAATTGCTTCCTGGTGCCTCTGGGGCTGGTGTCCAGCCTCTGCGATCGTTTTCAAAGGAGGAGATTCGATACTGGTTTCAGCAGACTAAAATGAGCAGTAGGTATCTAGTTAACCGGATTTGAGATAAGCACGCGGTTTGCGCGTTAATTCGATTCAGTTTTGCATCTTCCAAACCCCAGAATCAAAACGCGGTGACAAAACTGACTAAAATGATTTACTGCTCTCTCTCGCGGGCAGATGCAAGACAGAGCTTTCGGTTCCAGGGTGGTGGTATCCTAACTAGCGTACTGAGATTTGGTATTGATATATCCTTTGAGGCGGTCGGTGGTCTGGTAGTTAAGACGTTGTGTGAGAGAATGCGTCTGATTCAAGTGAGCGTGCGTGCTGAACGCGTCTGAACTGAACTGAATCTTCTCACCTGAAGACGCTTGTGAAGACCTATCTGACAATTATCTGTTATTATCATGACGGGCCGCTTAGACCTTTGTTGATAAGGAAACTGCAGTGACATCTTATTAACCGACCTGGAGAAAGATACTCATAACGAGACGAGGCGAAACAAAACAGCCACTAACCTTCCCGCAGGGAATAAAGGGCGATCACCCCCACGAGGGCGACAACTCTAATGAGACAAATATTTGCGCAGAGGGGTGTAGTAATATAATTTGACGGTTTCCGCCACGCTCAGTGAGAACGCAGAGAGGACTAGGGGGCATGGGAATCGATAGCTGATGGTGTCCGTGGCTACAAATGAGTCTGGGAATTCCTGAGGCGAGAATGCGAGGGCAATTTTTTTACGTCCTTAAAAGTAATGTTCTCATCTGCCCTGGAGAGAGAGAGAGAGAGAGAGAGAGAGGTCGAAAATGCGTCTCATGAAAAAAAAAATGGGGTGATAAATGAGACACTCTAATTCATCTGGCTTTTAGGTAGAACAAAACGGGGTGAATACAAGGACGATAATGTGTTCTAAATGTTCTCATTTGCCTTTAAACGAATTTTTTTAAAAAAAGTGCCTTTAGGGGAAAAAATTGCGCTTCACAGTGGTGAGTCAGGTGCCGTTCACTTCTTCTGGCTGCTTATGAGAAGAAAATCAATCAATGCAGCGAAGGTTTTACGTGTTCTAATAATTATTCTTATTTGAATGTCAGAAGTTCGTCTAAAATCTAATCGTACCAAATCAAATTTACTTTATCAATCCCAAGAAGGGAAAATTGTAAGCCACCATGGAAAAATAAAACCCAGTAAAACAGATAAAAGCATTAAATAAGAAATACATGCGCCATAACCCCCCCCCCACACACACACACACACACACACACGCACACTCACAATCACTCTCTCACAAGCAAAACAAACAAACACACAAAAACTAAAAACAAAACAAAACAGACAACAAAAACGACAGCCACAACAAACTAAAAAAAAAAAATGATAATAATATGTGTACAAAAGGGACGCCCTCCCTCTCGCAGGAGCTCAGGGCGCCTTACAATGAACACACACTCACTCACCCAGGAACACACGCAACATGCCTCCACACATACATTTAACTACAAAGACATAATGTGAAGCATCACACACACACACACACACACACACACACACACACACACACACACACACACACACAAGAGATAATGATGTGGCAACAGGTATTAGTTGAGGGCTGTGAAAAGGTGGGTTTTCAGATTAATAGGGATCCAGACACAGGGTGGATTTTGTGTGTGTGTGTGTGTGTGTGTGTGTGTGTGTGTGTGTGTGTGTGTGTGTGTGTGTGTGTGTGTGTGTGTGTGTGTGTGAGGGTTAAACGTCTTTATCCACCACATTTTGGCTGATACCAAAGACGGGTGCAATGAGAAACAGTCCCGCACAAATATTGGGCCCCAGCCGGGAATCGAACTCACGACCCGAGCATTTAAAGTCCCATTCTCTACCACACGATTGTCCCGGTTCCCCGGATCCAAATCACCTTATCATTTGAGCTTACACTGTTGGCGGTATAGTAGTGTTGCTTGTGAATTTTCTTTCTCTTTAAAGTGAAAAAAAAATCTGTACATTAGTCCGTAATGGCATGGGGAGCCGGGACAGCCGAATGGTAGAGCGTTGGACTCTCAGTGCTCCGGTCCCGAGTTCGAATCCCCGGCTGCGGCCACATATTTGTGCTGGCCTTTTTCTCGTTGCCCTGTCTTTGATATCACCCTTACGTGGTGGAAAAGGACACTAAACCCCCAAACACCCATCCCACCCAGCCCTATTGTCTTAAGGCCTGCTTTACTTGCTTCTGGAGTTCACTAATTTACTACAGTTTTACTAATGTTATCAATTTACTGCATCATTTTACTATATCACTGCAACTAAACATTTAGGGTTTGCTCGGGGCGCCGACACGCGCAGTTGTTATTGCGTACGAAGAAACAAATTCCAAACCGATCCTCAGGACAACAGCATTCTTTTATCTTGCACTGAGAACAAATTGAGGCCAATTTGTTTCCAGTTTCAGAAACTCTCACAGAAAGTTTTAGGGGCTTTCCCGTCTCAGTAACCAAGTTTTGTAAAATTCCAACGAGCAGAAAAGTCAATTATCGCCGTTGTGTCTCGGGCTAGGACGACGCCCAAGAAGAGCTTGGAGGAAATGGATCATTGGAGGTCGGCTGCAGGTGTGAAACACTGGAAACTGGAAATGTCATTTCCCTAAATATAGAGAATAGAACCGTTTGGGGGGAAACATACGTGTGAGGGTTTAAATACGGCTTGCGTCCTTGGATAATGAACTCATGCCTTGTTCAAGCGATTATAAGCTAAGCTAAGACAAGACAAGACAAGACAGACAAGACAGAACAAGACAAGACAAGACAAGACAAATTTATTCGCTTCTTAGTTACAAAGAAGAATCTGTTTTGCTCCTCTTAATAAAAACACATGTATACACAAACATACCACGGAAATACAAAACCGACATACATGTATACATCACACACTCATTCACACACTCAGAAATTATGAATGCGAGAAGAGAACACTTGCGCATAGACGGATTGTACCTTCGCGTTTTTGTGCCTTCATTATTCAGCGAGGGAGAACTGGGACTTCGGTGGTCTCAGAGAAACTGACTGCATGCTATTTTATTCACGCTACATGAAATCCCATGGCGACTCAAACAAACAAAAGAGACACCTTCTAGCAACTACAGGCATGTTTTGGCATAGCCTGGTCTTCGAGCCAGAATTATGACCAACATATTTAATCTTTTGGCGAACTCTGTTTCCGGTTTACCACACCAACAGTCTGGAACTCGCTGCCTGCTAACGAGAGACAGCAACCTTCTCATTTTAAATCTTATCTGTTTCAACTTGCCCTCTACTGATTCAAGTAGCCGTGGTGCCTGCTGTTTTAGGGCGAGTGGGGTGGGTGGGTGGGTGTTTGGGAGTTTAAAGTCCATTTCCATTACGTGTGGGTAACACCTAGAAAAAGGCCAGCACAAATATTTTGCCCCAGCCCGGATTTTTTGGATGTGTTCTATGTGCGTGTGAGTGATGTGTGAGTACGCAATGCGTTGGCGTATTTTCAAGAATTGCGCCTTGTGATTATTATTTTTATTATTATTGTCTCCCTCAGTGGGGAGCCGGGGTAGCCGAATGGTAGAGCGTTGGACTCCTAATGCTCGGGTCGTGAGTTCGCACCCCGGCTGGAGCCAAATATTTGTGCTGGCTTTTTCATCGTTGCCTCGTCTTTGATATCACCCATATGTGGTGGAAAAGGACGTTAAACCCTAAAACACCCACCCACCCACCCTTGTCTCCCTCAGTAAACTGACTCCACTTTGCTTTTCCAAGTTTCAACAGACTTCACTGACTCGGGAGCCATAAGGGTGTTTTTGGTCCCTCCGGATGTCCATGATAGAAAAGACAATGAGAACAAGCGCACGAAACCTTGGGAGCAGACCCTACGGGTCAGTGTCGTGTCATGTTCATCCATCATCAGCTTTTTAGAGTCTAGCACCCCAGGATGTCTTTGTCTCCCACCCGTTTTGTTCTTCCTTTTTCGGCATGCTCCGTAACTTTCTTCTCCCCCAAAGGACCAAACGGGTACGACAATATGAATGCACAGGAAAACCGCCAAAACGACTTATTCCTCATCACAAAATAACATTTTTTACTCCGCTGTACATCCTTCGACCTGTCTGCTCTCGACTCACAAATTTCATACACTGTCTGCACGTTCAGCTCCAGGCTTGCAAGAAGTTTGTTCACGCGCAGTGTATGTTCAAGGAAGCATTAAGATAACATACCCCAAGCCATGAGAAAAGGCGTTTCAGAGGCACCGTGGTCTATCCTTCTATAAACCTAAAGACGTTAACGCTCGTCTCGGTGAAATTAGGCGTCCCCTAAGTGGCTCTAGTTGCTGTGAGATTGTATATTATGACATTGGTGATAAGTCTGGAACCATTTCCAATGAGAATTTGGGGAGTTTGGGACAAAAATTGCATTTCGGCCCTGCGAGTACTTCATTTCACACTGGACACTTGTTTTGTCGTTGTATTGAGTCCAAAGGGAGCACTTTGTATTCGTATCCTGACAAACTCTGCAGATATCAAAATGCAGAATATGTGGGATTTGGCCAAATTCAAACGTGTGGTCACATTCTAAACCCTTTAACATGTCTCATTTAAAAACAGTCTGAAGAGACAGTCGGTGACGCAGAGGAGATCAGTTGAACCACACGCATTCTTCGTCTTTCTTCGGTTAAACATAAGACCGGTCAACAGGTATGGTATGGTATGGTATGGTATGGTATGGTTCTCCTCGGCGCACATATCCATCAAATCTGAAATGCTCATGGCGCCGCAGGGCTGGAGGACGAAGTGGTGGATATGCATGGATATATATGTACATGGCAAGATTCACATAATAATTACAGTGAGATATGCACACGTACCCAGCACTGCAGGAAACAACAGACATAATTAAAATTGAGAATTGTATCTCTACGTTTGAAAGCCTTTTATAAGTAACTTGCAAAACATTGTATGGCCTTGACCTTTATGCATGTATCAACATGACAAGTCTGAAAGCATTAGGTGACGAGGTATACTTTCTTGGTACGTATTCTTTTTCTGAGTAGAGAGAGACTGAGAGTGAGTGAGTGAGTGAGTGAGTGAGTGAGTGAATTTTTACGGCTTAAAGCCGTGCAAGCCACAAAGGCTAATTCGCGGCTGAGTGTGCCTGTACTACATGAAAAAAACAACAACAAAAATGTAACGTTGGACAAAGGATGCAAACTGGTGTACGGGGCAATATAAACCTAGGACATGCAGGAGACGCTGCACCTTCATGCTAATTTCTCGAACTCCCGGTTACAAAAAAGCGTAGAAAACAAATAGCAATTACAACTACGTAAAACAAAGATAAATACTAAGCGCATATACAGCAAATATTGCAACTTATCATCTCCTAGGCGCAATAAACCAGATCGCAGCATATGCCCAACATTACTTATTCCTAGCTACTGGTAGTGCAGACGTGGTTGAGGGGCTTAAAAAGAAGAAATATAGATGAAAGGGCCGAACATAGAAATCAGATGAGAGATGCGAGGAAGAACAGAGCGGCTAAATTCGGGAGGTTTCAAAGAGAGATGATGAAACGTTTTTTATTCAGGATAGAGCATTTAGGCATTGCTGCCTATCTTACATGCTGTCCTGCTATTCTACATTAAAGGGTATTGAGAAAAAAAATCAAAACAAACAAACAAACAATGAAAAAGTTTTAAAAAAAAGAAAAAAAAAGTATAAACTATCTAGGGGAAATACAGGAGAGAAAAATACACACGATAAACAAATCAAAACATACGTGGCATGTGCTGATGATACTGGATGTATGCCAAGTAAGAAATTTACAGTCGTCTCTAATATTGCAAAACATGTATGTAACACATTTCTATATATATCGTCAGATAAGCGTATCGTGTAGAATTTGTTTGAAGTTTATGAATTTGGAAACGTTTTGGATACTCAGTGGTAAAGAGTTCCACATGGATGCCCCTGAGAAAGACAGGCTACTTTTATATATTATATCAACCCTTGGACGAGGCACTGGGAGCAGACTGTTCCTTGTGTTATGTTGTTTATCATGTTCGAAATTAAATAGTTGATGGAGATATGTTGGGGCTTTGTAGTAAACAATTTTGTGCATCAGTAAGCATTTGTTAAACTTCAGATGCTGTTTAAGAGGTAGAAGTTTGAGGATTTTAAACTTTTGGTCGGTACTAGAATTACCCGAGTGTAAGAGTTTGACAGCGCGCCGGTGAACGGAGTTTACCTTTTTGAACTGATTTTCGCTGCACTCGTCCCACAAAGTGGACGCAAAATCTAGATGACTTTGCACGTGGGCATGAAAGAATAGCTTGCAGATGTCAGGGCTAACTAGGCGACTTAGTTTGGATAGCAAGAATACATTTTTTGACAATAATTTACAGAGACCATCAACATGCGTTTCCCACTTTAGTTGGTCGTCAATTATGACACCTAGTAGACGGTGGTTCGAGACCTGCTCGATAGACTCGAACCCAACTGACAACCGATAGTTTGCGTTGGTGTTTTTGAGAGAGAGAGAGAGAGAGAGAAGCATCGAAATGCCAGGCTTCCATTTGGCAAAGAGGTCTTCGAAGTACCCCTTAGGGTAACTGCACCTGCAAAAAGCGACACTTAGTTGCTCATTGCCAACTGTATTCTCCAGGGCTGCCCGTTTGGGTATTACCAGCCTTGGTCGTTACAACAGGTGCACGTCGCATGGGAAATCGACCGTCAGTGCTGGCAACCTAGTTTGCATGCAGGACATTAGGCAGCCAGTGGCCAACCAGGTCCCATCGGGCTGGATTAGCGTTACGCAGAACTGCTTCTGAGGCTAAACAGCTGTCAGAGGAGATGAATCAAACATGAGAAGAGGGTGACTGACTGCGAGTAGGCACAAAGGTTACTTTGCCGTTGATGTCAACCCTTTGATACCGTCTTAGGCACTGTTTACAAAAGTGTGTTTGCAAAAATGCTGACTAGACCCATCCGGGAGGACCATTATGTCAGTTTTATTGTGTGTGTGCGTTTTAGAAAGCGGGTTTACAATGCCGGGCACAGAAATCGTTTCAGAAGGCTTCTTTTTTTTTTTTTTTTTTTTGGGGGGGGGGGTGTTTCTTTCTTTGTTGTTGTTGTTGTTGTTTGTTTATTTTGTTTTTGGTGGGTTTTTTTGTGTGTGTGTGTGTGTGGGGGGGGGTGTCTTCGTCATTTTCCCGTTTCATTCTTCTTAATTATCACTTTATTTCTTTTTTATGTGTGTTACTATAGGCACATACCGGTACAATCAGAGTGTACTAATAAACGGGTCATATGACAGACTACATACATTTTTAACACACCTTTTTATACAATAAGAATGAAGTGATTTATAACCCTTGTAGTTGACTTAATTGTGTGTATGTTTGTTGTTTGTAAAAACGAACGTTTAGATAAAAAAAAAAAAGTCTGCTGCAGAATTACCATTCTCTCTCTCTCTCTCTCTTTCATATTCTCCTCTATTAGAATACGGGGGGATTACCTGCACAACATTGGCCATTTAAGCTAGGCAGTGTCGAGAGCGCTTTCAAATAGTCAGTGTCATCTAAGTGTCTATGTATTTTACGTGTTGTATGTTTTAGTTCACCATGGTTTTTTTTTTTTGTTTGTTTTGTTTGTTTGTTTGTTTGTTTGTTTGTTTTTTTTTTTTTGTTTGTTTTGGTTTTTTTTTTGTTTTTTTTTTTTTTTGGGGGGGGGGGGGGGCGTAACAATAAACGTTCGTGTTCGAGTTCCAGATGGAGTTCTCTCTCTCTCGTTTTCTGCAGTAGTGTTGATTTATCATAGTTACGAATCAGTTTAGTCTGCCATTGCAATGCTGTCACAATGCATTTGTTCCATTCTGAGCATTACCGTAAGCTGTGCTTGTTCCTGCTCATTGACCATCCATTGGTTTTGTTCGACTTGACATGTACACGTTTTGTAATGATGACACCTGCTGTGTACTGGTGTGTGTGTGTGTGTGTGTGTGTGTGTGTGTGTGTGTGTGTGTGTGTGTGTGTGTGTGTGTGTGTGTGTGTGTGTGTGTGTGTGTGTGTGAGGATGTATGTAAATGTTTTACTTTGTTTGAACGTAGATGTAGTCTCTTAATCCGTTGCGTTTTGGCTTATATTTGGTTGTTTGCTTGGTGATTGTCCTTGACTGTTTGTTTGTTTGTTTTGGTTGCTTACTTTACTTTCTTTCTTTCTCTCTTTTGTAATTTAGAGTAGCAACGGCAAGTTTGGAAATGGTAATTGTACCAATAGCTTAACCGTTGATAAATAAAGGATCATTGTCATTGTCATTATTTATTGGTTTCTGTTAATTTGTATTGCGATAAACTTGATTAAACCAACCTGTCAGGTCCAGTAACGTGCGTCCCTTGTCAATTTTAAACACAAGGACGTTGTCAGGAAATCAGGAACAGGTGAATGCATTCAATCTTTCATTGAGTGAATGAGTGACAAAGTGTGTGAGTGAGTAACGAAGTGAGTGAGTGACAATAGGTGAGTGAGTGAGTGAGTGACTATAGGTGTGTGAATGAATAAGTGAGTGAGTGAGTGAGTGAGTGAGTGAGTGAGTGAGTGAGTGAGTGAGTGAGTAACGAAGCGAGTGAGTGACTATAGGTGTGTGAATGAGTGAGTGAATGAGTGAGTGAGTGACTGACTGACCGAGTGTGTGAGTGAGTAGGTAACGAAGTGAGTGAGTGACTATAGGTGAGTGAGTGAGTGAGTGACCGAGTGTGTGAATGTGTGAGTGAGTGAGTGACCGAGTGTGTAAGTGAGCAGGTAACGAAGCGAGTAAGTGACTATAGGTGAGTGAGTGAGTGATTGACCGAGTGTGTGAGTGAGTAGGTAACGAAGCGATTGAGTGACTATAGGTGGGTGAATGAGTGAGTGGATGAGTGAGTGACTGATTGACCGAGTGTGTGAGTGAGTAGGTAACGAAGTGAGTGAGTAAGTGACTATAGGTGAGTGAGTGAGTGACGGACTGACTGGCAAGTCGTTCAGGTTCTTATACAGAACTTCGTCTTATAGGCATCGCCCTTTAAAAAAAAAGAAGTGGAGGAAACCAGGACTAAGAACAACAGATCAATACAGGCTGATTCTTCCCTGCACCCCTGTGAAACGCCTCCTGTTATTTCTTCAAATAAGAACTATTTTCCCTTTATCTGGATCTCTCACAAGGCCGGCAGGGGTCGCTCCAGTCGGCAATTTGCACGCAGTCACACCAAGGCACTTGCCCCGGCTTGTCTCACCTAAAGCCCAAAAGAGCGAAAATCCAGATATCTGACAGCTGCTATCTTTTTTTACTAGAAAATTGAACTATGTGTCCTGTAAAGAAATCTGCTAGACTGGACGCCAGTTCCACAAAAACAGCGGTTTACTGTCGGCGAATCGGGCAGGTTATAATAATGCGTGCGCATCAGAGTGAGTGGATGTCTGTGGGAACATGATATCTATTCTTATTCTTAATCAAAGGGAGGATCAGGCACTGTAATTTCCCTTTCATGGGATCCAATAAACTATCTTATGTCATGTCTTATGTCTTAATACATAGTTTTCACACAGCGCTGCTCTCCAATTTCAAAGGACTCGTTGCGCTTAAAGCACACACACACACACACACACACACACACACACACACACACACACACACACACACACACACTATTCACATCCCCTCTTACAGACAATTTGGCAGTGCAACGACTCACGGTACACACAGACAGACTCCACTGAGGTTTAACTATCAAGCGCTTGACGGAAGAGAAAGGTCTTCAGATGGATTTAAAACAGGGGCAGTGAAGGCTGAAGGCGGAGTTCGATTGGCAAGGAGTTCCAGACAGTCGGGGCTAAGAAGCTGAAAGAGCGCTCTCCGGCAGTTTTCATGTTACCCTTCGGAAATTTGCGAAGTTTTCGCTAGCGGAACGCAGGGTGCGCGACGGTTTATATTTACAGAGTAAGGCCGACAGATATGGAGGAAGAGAACCCTCGAAGAAACGGAATGCAAAAGTAGCGATTTTGTACTGGAAGCGGAATTTAACAGGTTAATGGAAGGTTAGGGATTTCTAGAGCGTCAAATGTGTCCGTAACGAATGCGCTGCTTTAAACACAACTGGTATTAGATTGAATACTGATCTTCATCCGCGGTAGTGCGTTTTTCTACTTCGCAAGTTTGGGAAAAGACGTTTGTTCACCCCCCCCCCCCCTTCCCCTTACACCAGAGGAGACATCCCAACCTAGGGAGGGTATGGGCCTACTATTCTCTCTGCAACGGTACCGATATGTCTTACTTTGCTGTGGCGTTAACTCTCATCTGCTTTCTCTCGACAGTTCTCTTCCCTCAAGGCTACCAACAAGTTCACGGGGACCAACGGCTATTTGTCAGTTACATACCCTCGCGTCTATCTGTCCATGTTGGCGTTTTTCTTGCCCTCATAACTGATGTACAGTCAGCAGAGGGAACTTTTCCCTCTTTAGTTTTCCCGTCATTTTCGGCACCTTATGGTCGGAATACAGTGTCCTTGGCAAAAGCAGCTGCTGATTTGGGGGTTCTTTTGTGTAGACAGTAGCCGTATGAGTCGGTGGCATGCTATGTGTTTGATTTGTGAGAAGGTGGAGAAATATTTCCTAGATCTAGGGAGCGCTCTCAGCCTTACTTACTTCCCCTACTTTCAAAATGACCTGATTGAGGGACATGTTTTCGGCTTTAGCGACGCCTTTTGTTCCTATTCCATACTATAAAATATAGTACTAAACGCGTATAATATATATTCATTTCTTTTATTATTATTATTATTATGCTTGGAGGAGGGTCGACACCAATGGCTGGCCAATCTTCTCCTGAAATAGTGGTGGTGGTGGGGGGGGGGGGGGGGGGGCTGAGGGGTCGGGAAGGGGGGGGGGGAGGAGGGCAATGGGTTCATAACATGTGCGTCTGTGAAGTCCTTCCTGTAACTATTATCGTCGGGCTGTTGGCTGGAGAAGTGCACCGGTTCTTGAGGCGATGGACGTGTTCCCGACGCGATCACAACGACCCTGGGCAAATCTGTCCACTCCCACTTCTTGCCCCTAGATCGATAAACTCTTCGATAAACGCGGGGGGAAAATCACAGACGTACACAAAAAACCAAAAACAACAACAACAAAAACCCGTACATGTTTCCGTGGCAATACTGTCACTTAAATAGATAGAAGGCGGTGGGGGCAGTACAGAGAGAGAGAGAGAGAGGTGTGTGTGTGTGTGTGTGTGTGTGTGTGTGTGTGTGTAAGAGGGGGCAAGTGGCCCTTCACACACAGGGGTTTTTTTTTAACGACCAGGATTATACTACATTTAGTTCTAAGTCTCTTCACCAGAACCCCACCCCTCCATAGCAACCACCTCTACACTCTCCCCCCTCCCCCACCACCACCACCACTACCACCATCGCTACATCAACGCAATCGAGCATCTGCGCTATACGCCTTCCCCTAACTTCCACTTCTGGCCTGCTGTTCTCTAGGACGGGCCATGTATGATGGCATTACATTGGAGGGCTGACATTCTGCAACATAAACATCGATAGTATCAGAAGATTGCGTCCCTTCCCAGCGTGTCCGAGTCTCGCTGTAATGACGACAAAATGTCAAGGGGTGAAGCACCATGGAATCACCTTGACATGGGGGAGCATTTCAATAACGCACGATTGTGCTTCTATTGTGGCGTCCTTCCAGTGTGAACGGGCGAGGAAAAGCTTGTCTAACCAGGCTGAACTGTGCTGTCATTAGGACACAACAAAGCGGAAAGAAAGGGATGATGCTGCTGAGCAATTTTCTCGGAATGCCACAGTGTTTAGAAGTCCCTCTCGTTCTGAAATCTTGTTTAATGGCTGTTAGCGGGTAGTTATGAGCACACAGGCTCAGACGGATTGCTTCAGAGCAAGTGCAAAAACAGCGCAATGTTTAATGCATCCAGTGGCCGCCCCTGTGCCTCCCATTCAATCACCATGCCATTCGGGGGTATTTCGATAACACCATTGAATCACCCGACATAAGGAAGCATTTCAAAAGCGCACGAATTTCTTTCTATTGCGGCATCCTTCCACGGAAACAGGCGAGGTAAAGCTTTTCAAACCAGGCTGAACTGTGCTGTCCCTCAGCGGAAAGAAAGGGATGATTCTGCTGAGCAATTTCTCGGAATGCCACAATGTTTTAAAGTCCCTCGGATAAACACCACGTTGTGAAATCTTGTTTAATGGCTGTAGTTATGAGCATACAGGCTTAGACGGATTGCTTCAGGGCAAATGCAAAAATAGCGCAATGTTTTACACATCCAGTGGCCGCCCCTGTGCCTCCCATTCAATCACCATGCCGTTCGGGGGGGGGGGGGAGGGGGGGCATTTCCATAACACCATTGAATCACCCTGACATAGGGAAGCATTTCAAACACGCACGAGTTTGCTTCTATTGCGGCATCCTTCCATGGAAACAGGCGAGGAAAAGCTTGTCAAACCAGGCTGAACTGTGCTGTCATTAAGACACAACAAAGCGGAAAGAAAGGGATATTATTGTGCTGAGCAATTTTCTCGGAATGCCCCAGTGTTCAAAAGTCCCCAGGATAAATATCACGTTCTGAAATCTTGTTTTTGTGGCCGTTTGTGGGTAGTAGTCCTGTAACAATTCTAATTAAGTGTCAATGTAATGTTGTCGTGTTTTACATTTTAGATTCGGCCCCCACCTTTAAAACTCAAATCTCACTTGTTCTCAGTCCAGCAGCAGTAATGAGGGATTGACAGAACTGGTGTGTGTGTGTGTGTGTGTGTGTGTGTGTGTGTGTGTGTGTGACAATTGCTGTGTCTTTTATTGTTCTCTCTGGCATTATTTTCATGCCATTTTATTTTTCTTATCCTTGTAAGCACTTAGAGCTCGCAGAGTATAAGCGCTATATAAATATCCATTATTATTGTAATAATAATTATTATTATTTTCTTCAATGCGTTTGTACGTAGAATACAACACAAAAACAAAACGAAACTAAAAGAAAATCAAAAGAAATAAAGTTTTTAAAATAATGCCACAAACGACAGTTATTAATAGACAACAGATCTCCCTCTGAAATATCCATTTGTTTGTGCTGGTCCTTGACCCACCCCCCCCCCCCCCCCCCCCCCCCAACGACTTTTAAACGAATTCCCCTGAACTGAACCACACGGTAAACAAGACGTTATGAAATTGTATTTATGGTGTCTGCTGGCGGGAATTAATGAGTATTCTGACTCGTTGCGTCAGAAGAAGTTCAGAAAACAGGGCAAGGTGAAACACAAACATTGGTTCTTTTATTTTTCCTGGTTCCTCCCAGTGGCTTATAAATTAGGTCCCTCAAACCACAGGATAAAAAGAGACGTTCTGAGATGTTGTTTATGGTGGATGTTAGTGGGCTTTGAGCATACTGACGCAGAGGGATTGCGTCCAACAAATAAGGCAACAGAACAAGGTTTCAGACATCCATTTGCTCGTGATATTCCTCGTCCCTCCTAGTGGCTTATAAATTAAGCCATCCAAAGCACCCGCTGAGCAAGATGGTCTGAAATTTTGTTTATGGTGGTTGTTGGCACGTAATCATGATGGTACCGACTCAGGAATGCGACAGAACAAATAAGAATGCAGGGCAAAGTGTGAGACACCCAGTGGTTTGTGATTTTTCTTGTCCCTTCCAGGGGATTATAAATTAAGACTCCCGCCACACGCGTTATTGATTCAGCCCCCCCCCCCCCCCCAAAAAAAAAACAAAAAAAAAAAAACCCACCTTAAATCGCCAATTTCACGCCCATCACGTGCCAAGAAAGCGGTCGCCATGTTTGAATCATTAAAAAAAAGGGTTTGCGGCAGAATATGCACTTGTTCGTGCAATAAATAATTCATCTCATTCTGCCTTGTTCTTTACTGCAAAATACCACACTCGATGTAGACTGATAGGAACTCGATCATCTCGCTGAAGCTCGGTCCTTTCAATCAGTCTACATCTGGTTTGGTATTTGCGGTACACAACTTCTCGCAATCAGATGAGGCGTATTTGCCACTTAGGAACAATCCGAAGTACTTAATCTAGGGTTCAAATCTAAGTGTCAGCACTTCACACATTCAGCTCGAGAATTGGGGAAAACATTTCGTGTGTGTGTGTGTGTGTGTGTGTGTGTGTGTGTGTGTGTGTGTGTGTGTGTGTGTGTGTGTGTTGTGTGTGTAGTGGTGTTTGAGACTTCGTCCTTCTGTAAAACCCTCTATGTTTCGCAACACCGCCGAGATAATAAAAAAACACAAACTGCCGCTTTCGAAGCTGTAAGGCTGTTTACCAGATAGAAGAATATTCCATTTGGCCATTGCGACCGTTTTCGTGACTTTGTGGCTTCTAGTATCAGAGAAATACGACTTTCTTTGAAACTAGTGTCTATCCCTGAACAGACACGGACTCGACAAAAGCTTCTGCAAATAGCCACCAGTCAGCGCCGTCCAGCTGGTCCTCAGTACGCAATTAAGTAACGTCGTCTTCTCCGTACGCGGTACACTTCCACAACAACTGAAACGCCGGCCCGCATTCTACTAGGAAAATATCACATTACCGGCCCCCGTAGTGTAGTGGTTAGCACTTCGGATCATGGACCGGGAGACCCGGGTTCGAATCCCAGCCGAGGCAAGCGGGAGTTTTCCTACCTAGGTCGGCTCCTACCCAGAGCGGGTGTGCTATGGGCCCGATGGGGAGGCTGTTGCCACACAGCCGAGTTTCACCCACTTCACGGGTGCGACTTTGGGGGTGCTTCCCTTAGTATGACACGTCTTATGATGTGGATGATTACACGGCCGGCACCGCAGGTGCGGTAGTTCCCGGGCCTGGTTAATGCCGGGATATTTATGACAGGAAGCGTGGAATGCGGCCCTGTCTCGCAGTCCCAAACCACATGGACCTCCATAGCATCATCTTACCATCATCCTCATCTCCATCATCATGCATAATAAAAATTGTCCCAGCTTCCGAGTCCTCTGTGGATTCCACCCATTACCTGAGAGGAACACCACTGGAGCTGGCAAAGAGTTGGGGCAGCAAAAAAAAAAAAAAAAAAAAAATATCACATGTATAAATGCAAACTTCAGAACACAATCCCTAGTTTATCTTTGTACAAGAAAGTTGTTAGGCAAAGATATATTATTGAAAAATATTGTCATGCAATCAGTGGATTTACAGATAAGTTTACAGCAAACTGGGTAGCCTATAGAAGCCTGGTTGATTAATTCCACACGCCCCAGACAAGTCACTTTCATGCTTTTTTAAATTATATCTTTTTATTTTTGATCTGTATCTGAATTATAAAAATGTGTTCCACATAGGATGGTCTGAGATGCTATACTGAGACCCAGGTGACTGATTCTGATGCACAGTCAGCGGTTTCGATGAAAAGTTTTCCACACACAGTTGTAAGCCTGTCAGACATAATTATTGATTGGCCGAATATTTGATCATATATTTCTTAGCCATGTGTTTTGTGACTGTCTTTCTCATCGTTTCCAAAACACGCGGGGAGCCGGGATAGCAGAATGGTAGAGCGTTGGACTTTCAGTGTTGAGGCCATATATTTGTGCTGGCCTTTTCCTTTTCTCGTTGTCCCGTCTTTGATATCACCCATACGTGGTGAAAAAGGACGTTAAACTCCCAAACATCCACCCGCCCACCCCCCTACCCCCCAACAAGCTGGTGCAGTCTTAGTCATAGTGATTCCGTTATCGAGGGGTGGAGTCCCCGAACACTCATGGGTAGCAATAACTAGTGCAGTCTTCACCGTTCTGTGAAATGTACGTAGCCAAGCAACATCAAAACGTATCCGAAAGGTCATCGGTGACGACGAGTCACGGAAGTCAGTAGGCAGACCACGTCTTCGCTGCCAGGGGGGCTGCGATATCCCGGACTGACCGCGGTCACTACTTTGCCCAGGAGCATGGCAAGCGCAATATCCAACCCTACACCCACAGAGTTGCCCCTGTGGCAAGCCGGCAGATAGTGATGGGACCCATGATACCGAGGACAGATCTACCATCGTCTGCAAGAAGGGCGCACACGACATGGATTTGATGGGAGATTAGGCCTATTTTCCTGATGAAAGTAGAGACGCAGATGTACAGATAAAAAGAACCACGGGTCTATCTATCGCCCTTAACGTCCGAGCGACGTACTCGGTGACACGGCTCACATTGCAGTCCTATCTTTATTTTTTCCCCAACGTCAGGCAATAGCATTGCCGTCTGTGCTGAGCGTTTGGCAATGAAACAATTATTCTGTTGCGCTGTTCTCTATAAGAATGTTAAGATTTGTAAATGATGGTATAAAATTTGCTTGAAGATTTATTTGACGGTAGTGGGGTGGAGGTGGGGATGGTGGCCGAAACTCGGGTATATGTTGAGGTTTGTACTCAACTCAAACAAACCATTTCGGAGTACACGCGTGTACACACATGTTAATCAAGTACCAGACAGGCAACAGAGACGGAGACAAGCAGAGACAGACAGAGAGACAGGCAGGCAGAGAGGCAGACGGATGTTAACAGAATGAGATATCATATTTTCCGAAGTATGCAACCACTTCCAACTATCTGATCAGCAGCTGGGACGGCCAATAAATCGGCGGCATTTCCCCAAGACAAAAAAACAAATTACGCTCTGTAAACGAAATTTGACTCTCTTGTCTATTTCTTCCAAAAAGCAACAACCCCCAAAAGGGATTTAACGGGCTGCAGTATGATTGGCCCGTAGACGCCCCACGTGATCGTTATCCCGCTGTCTGATGTGGAATATACCGTTTGCAAATGCGACACGTCGTTTTATCTTGCATTCCATCTGCATTTGGGGACATTAACCAGTCTGCAAAGCCGAAGGGAAATCAGGGATATCCACGCTCGGCCGAGGTTGACACGCATGTCATCCTGACCCGATCAGACGATCGAAGAAAAACTAGGTGGACTGATTTCAATACTGCACGAGAAACAAGGAAACTCGCTTTGAAATTCTGCAGCTGCGAACTGTAATTGACACTGATTGCGGTCGTTTGAACTTTCCGACGCTCCTGTGTGTGTTTATCTGCTTGTTAACCCATCGCACGCTCTAGGATTTAGTGGGGTCTTGTGCTCCGATTTTTTTCATTTTCCGACCTTCGTGATGTTTACTGCATTTTTGCGCTCGTGTTGTATTCATGTCTGGACAATGTTTCTAGTGCAACCGATAGGGAGGGACACCCTTTATTTGTTTACTTTTCCCATTAGCATCTTTGGAAATGTCGGGTTACAAAGCCTTCCTCGTGTCCCCGAAGAGTTAAAAAAACAAACAATTTTCCAGAATGATCTCCTGTTTTGCTTGAGAGGACTTGGAATCCTTGGAGAGGTCTAAAATCCAGGAGAAAATTTGGTGCCCCGTTGTCTATCTTATTCCACGAGGCCATGCTTTCAAATTACGCTTCCAGCAACTGAACCTAAATTTGCAATAAAAGAAGAACACCCCAAAAACAAAGAAAGAAAGCAAAACAAACATTCAGAAAAGAACAACACCTGTAAAAGTAAGTGCGTTAAAAGGACCTTTAAATCTTCACGATGCAGTCATTTTGTTGTTGTTGTTGTTGTCCGAACGATTCTGTCGTCGCAGTCATGAAGATAGAAAGGCCGCTTAAAGAACTTAAAAAACAGCAAACTTGGCTGAGGCAGTTCTAATATCCCTGAGATGGTTACTGTCGTACACTGTTCCCACAACTACACCACACTGACCATTTCAGTCATAAAGCCTGCTCTTAACTGGGCACAGCGCGCGAAATACACATGTGCACATCACAGTCGTTGAGCTCGGTGTGTCTACTAACTACGACTGAAACTGAACACAGCGGCGCTCGGTGACAAACCGATTGAAGGTGCACTGTCCGTCATACACGGTTTGCACGTAGTGACGTAGTACAGCCTGTTGTGGAAACCACAGTTACAGTTGTGGCTATTTGAAATCCAGGTTGCTGTGATGACGCCACAGCGGCGGAAACCCCCCAAATCACAACTGTGTCACAACTGTGGACAGCACTGTGGCGCTCCGCAGGGCCCAGTTAAGAGCCGGCTGAAAGATCTAAACTCCCAACAAAAAGCTTTCCTAAGTGTGAAAAAAAAAATTACAGAGACGACCGTGCAAGCACAGTCAACTCTGTCACAGTTGCAGAGTTTTCAGCACTTCGGGGACCCTTACAAAACCAGAGCACGAGTTTGCCGTGACATTATTTGGCTTTTGGTCAGTGAGCGAGACACATCGCTACAGTGTCCAGCGCCGGGATGTGGAGTGCTGCACGATCTTTCTCATTCAATGTCAAACCGCAAACTGAGCTGTGAAATCAGACTGTTCTTGGCTTTTATAGGGGTTTCAGGGACGCTGAAAACTCTGCAACTGTGACAGAGTTGACTGCTTGCACGGTAAAAATTTTCACACTTCGGAAAGCTTTTTGTTGGGAGCTTAGATCTTTAACACAGGCTTCACACAAGACGTTACGGAGACAGACTTACCATTATGATTAGTGGTGCAGACGCGCCACAACCCAGAACGCAAGTATATCACAACGTCGGTGTCCAAGGGTTCCGTCAGGTTCCAGAAGGCAAGTTCCTTCGCCGTCATCCGGTAGGGTTCCGACATGAACAGCCAGTAATCCGTTCCCACGGCCAGCGCCAAGGTCACCAAGGTCACGGCGCCACAAGCCATTGCAGCGCCTGTCAACATGAAGACCGAACATCGGGTCCTCATCACCAGCTGGGAGCCGAGGTCCACAGCGTCTTGCAGAGGGCGTCTTGACACTGAGGCTCCACCCCGTCCGCCACTCGCTGCCTGGTGGGATGACTGGTAGGAATCGTGACCTGCACACAAACGAGTGGAAGAATGATCAAAGTGTACAGGGTGGGTGGGTGGGTGTTTGGGGGTTTAACGTCCTTTTCCACCACATAGGGTGATATCAAAGACGGGGCAACGATGAAAAAGCCAGCACAAATATTTGGCCCCAGCCGGGATCGAACTCACGACCCGAGCATTAGAAGTCCAACGCTCTACCATTCGACCACCCCGGCTCAAAGTGTACAGAAAACACGGTCAGTCTATCAAATGTCCTTGTTGGGCGGGGTGTTTTCGGTGGTACTGGTTCTCCTGGCTACCGGGCTGCTTATCGGGGGTTTCTCTCCGGGTTATCCGGCTTTCATCCCCCAGCAAAATTTTAAAAAACAATGGATAGGTATTGGGTGGCGCTGCACCGCGGCGACGCGCTTTCCCCCGGGGAAGCAGCCTGAATTTCACGAAAAGGATAATGAAGTAGTAAAAAGAAAAGAGCCTTAGATGACCCGCAGCAAAGTTTGACTTATTTTTCTGAATTAGCTAAAATACTCGCCACGGTCTGAGATCTATGGCACTCTTTACAGTCACCCTGGGGGAACCGGATTAGAGCAGATGGTAGAGCGTTGGACTTTCAGTGCTCAGGTCGTGAGTTCGAATCCCGGTTGGGGCCAGGTATTTGTGCTGACATTTTTCTCGTTGCCCCGTCTTCGATACCACCCATACTTGGTGGATAAGGACGTTAAACCCCGAAACACCCACCCACCTTTAGTCACACTGAGAAGGAGACTTTACAGTAATGTCATCATCATCTTGCATAGTCATGTACGTCTAGGCGTGTTTGCACGTCACATACTACGTTTGTCATTGATTGAGAGGTCTTCTCCCTGGCAGCGTAAACCTATTTTACTTTGAGTCCCTAGTGCACTTTGACTCCTACACTCTTTTCCGGCTCTCCCAGTGATGCAGTGGTCGTGTAGGTGTGACCCTGTGGGAGAAGAGACCATGACAGGGACTGATGGTGGTCATCTCGCTACTGTGGTCTCTTTGTTGACCCGGCCACTGTCAGGGAAATTGTCAGCACTTGTTAACACTAACCGGACCACGGAAGGTCAGTGGCTGCATCATTGTTGGGCCGTAGCCTGGGCTATTCGAAGGGATGACTAGATGTCCCTTCTGGCAAAAGAACCCCCGCTCCCCCCCCCCCCCCCCAAAAAAAAAAAAAAAAAAAAAAAACACAGAAAAAACATAGATACATACCTTTTTTTAAGGAAACGTTATGTCCTATGTAAGTGCCATTCTTGAAAGTTGTCGGGTTTTCTTTGTTTGTTTTTTTAACCTCTGTTGCATGCGGGTCCACTACAAGCTACAAAAAGCTACAAAAATATTACATAGTAATTTTTTTCAGAACAGTTGTTGAGACTTGTTTATCATATACTCACATACTCGAAAGATGTTAGAGAGAACGCAGTGAACGTGCAAGGTTTTGGTCGATGATGAGTTTAAAAAAAAGGAGAAAACACAACATTAGTGGCAAAACAGCGTTATTGTGATGAAGTAGCACCTTTTAACTTACTAATGTGTTAGAAAATCGCACAGCACTTCCATACACTGTCTTCGTAATTACGTCTGACTTTTTCTTTATTACTGGAGCTGGTACTTCCAAGCTTGTGTTGAGCGGCGCGAGCCAGTACCATTTACGCCGTTTTCATCTCACTCAACGCCATTTACTATTTACTTAGTGACAATAACAAACTCGACTGATTGAAATACGTTGCACTCGAAAAACAGACTGCCAGCGTTTGGGGGGGGGGAGGGGCTGGGGGGGGGGGGGGAGGGGGAGGGGGATGGGACACGGGTTGGGATTTCTCAGTTTCTCCCATTTCCTCTTACTTACCTAGCTTTTCCAGAATAATTTGGATTCTTTTTTACTGATTGATGGCCGTTGTACGCGAAAGCCAGACTAGCAGAATCTAGGGTGGGAGGGAGGGGGATGAGGGAAGGAAGGGGGACGGGAGAATAATTTGTAATCCCCTACAGACAGTAACTTGACAGTGAGGGTCTCACAGGAAATCAAGGTCGGATTTTGGAGTCACACTTGTTGGCATGGTATCATTCTGTCGTTCACTGAACTGGTGATATACAAAATCTATTCCAGGGCATGGACATGTTGTTCTTGTTTGATTTGTGTCGTTTCGTTTCCAGGTGGGAAGGATTACTGGGTGTAACAATGAAGACTAAAACGGGGAGTAGCAAATGAAATCAGTGCCGGATGTTGGAGTCGCACTTGTTGGCTCCGTATCTGTCTGGTTCCTACTGGACTGCTGCCGGCCTAACGACACAAATTGAGCGTAGGGTAGAGCGGGTGTGCTATGGGCCCAATTGGGAGGCTGTTGCCACACAGCCGAGATTCACCCACTTCACGGGTGCGACTTTGGGGGCGCTTCCCTTGGTATGACACGTCCTATGATGTGGATGATTACACGGCCGGCACCGCAAGTGGCGTAGTTCCCGGGCCTGGTCAACGCCGGGATATTTATGACAGGAAGCGTGGAATGCGGCCCTGTCCCGCAGTCCCAAACCACACGGACCTCCATGGCCTCATCTTACCATCATCCTCATCTCCATCCTCATGCATAATAAAAATTGCCCCAGCTTTCGAGCCCTTCGTGGATTCGACCCATGATCTGGGAGGAACACCACTGGAGCTGGCAAAAAGAGTTGGGGCAGCACAAAAAAAATAAAACAAAAAAAAAAAAAATGAGCGTGGGGTCAAGGTTGGTGTTTGGCGAGTGTGTTATATATAGTTTGTAGTGATTTTTGTTGTCATGAAAAACCGTGATGTTTGTGATTTTTGTATTTTGTAGTGTAAGGTGTATGCCAGGGGGCTGCAACATGAGGCAAGCTGCCAGTGAAGCTTGGACTGATGCGCGCAAGTCGAGAAAAGGTGACGTGAGTGGATTTGAGTAAAGTGGCTCTCTGGCCTGAACAGAAAGTAGACGAAATTATTAGTATTACTTCAGTGAGGCCTGAGCGGAAAGGAGACTTTGATAGAGTTCTTCGCAATAAGTGGAAATGAATCTGAGTCGGGCGCTAATAAAATAAAGAGAACCAGCGGACGGAGTTTACAAGATTCACTCACAGAAAAAAAGGTCGAAAATCTATCCATTGCATATTACAAAAGACACCCCCCCCCCAAAAAAAAAAAAAAAAACACAAAAAACACAAAAAACACAACAACAACAACAAAAATGAGTGTCAATTCGAATCCTTTACCATGAACAGTATAACTGAATTAATATGCACACGTTAACTTTGAGGGAGTTCTTCGCATCCAGAGGGCAAAAAATGTATCGGGCACTAATCAAATAATTAAATACAGCAGATTCAGTATACCGAGTTCCAGGGGCTCACTCTCAAAAAAAAGATGCCTGCAGTCTGGAAAGATCTATCGATTGCACATTACTATCTACTCGACCATCCGTCCATGCATGATGTCTGCTGGGCAAAATAGTGGTGTGCGAGGTATTAAAAGCAGCATAATTATTTCAGGCGAAGCGTACCAACACACAAACCCTTTTAAGCGGAGGCCCAGTTAAGGAGGAGAATCCCCGTGCATAACCATAGGCTAGAAGCTTGCCATCTACGTTATAGCGGGACAGCGAGAGGGAGTGGTGAATTTAGGATTTAGGATGTGTGCGTGCGTGTGTGTGTGTGTGTGTGTGTGTGTGTGTGTGTGTGTGAGAGAGAGAGAGAGAGAGAGAGAGAGGTAAACTGACTTAACTGTAAGAGATAATGTTTTTGTGTCCCTGTGGGCGCTGTGTAAGAAACAGAAAAATTGTAATAAGAAATGCAAAAGCATAATTACGTTTTACCTTGGAAGGTGATGTGCTATGAAGAACAACACAACAACAACAACCAATCCCCCCCAAACACACACACACACACACACACACACACACACACACACACACACACACACACACACAAAAGAAAACAACAATCCAAAAACCAAAACAACAACAACAAAAACTGCTACGGTGAAATCTTACCTTCTGGAGTCCACATCAGATCAGCATATAACACGGGCCGCAGTGGAAGTAAGTAATCTCCAATTCCAAGTCAGTGTTCAAATGCAACGCAATCATGATTTGCGTCTCTTAAAAAGGACACACAGACTTCGTTCTCTGCAGCTTCATTGGCATTTCCAGGATGGCCGAGACGGAAAAATCGCTCCTAGCTAAACTGCACGACAACCACTGAAGCTGGGGGTTTGTTTGTAATCCCAGATTATCCTGCTTTACTGTGGCAGATCCCCTCCCCCTCCGGGGAGTAACATGCGTTGAAGTGATCGCGGCTTTGCTGCACTTCTCGGCGGCGTCTTCTCCCGTCTCCCCCCGCGCCAGATTTTGTGTCGCGTCATTTGATTGGTCTCTGGCAAAACACCATATACACACCCCAGTGATCAAACTTTGGCACCGGCATCTTTATTGTCGTTGACGTCAACGCGTCTGCTAACCAGGCTGCTGGCAACTCTATTTGCCCCGGGAAAACGATCTTCGACCAGAAACTCGGGCTCCCAAATCACATCTGACGGGCGATGATATTGGCATCGGGCCTTAAAGGTCCCTCATCCAAGCTGCCACGAATCGAAACCTGGTTTTGAAACAGCCAACCGTTCACCGTGTAACAACCAAAAACTGAACCCAAACGATTTCAAGATGGATGTCTTCCCGCGAGGAAACTTCAAAGGTTCTGAGTGAAAGGTGTCTTTGTTTTTAAATGTATCCCGGCCCGCCCATGGCGCTCTCAGCGAGAGTGCAACAGAAACAGAAACAAGAGCCAAGCACGCGACGCCGCGAGCCCAGACCGAGAGCGACGTAAAAACTCTTCTTCTTGTGGCGGGGGGCTCCTGAGTTGCCGCTTGTTGCCCGCTGCCCCTCCAGTGTTGATTGCAGGCTGTGCGTGCCAAACATCAGCCCACGACAGCAATCTTCGGACCGCCACTTTGTCCGGTCACCTCTTGCACGTGTTGATTCGGCCAACTGGTCGCCACTCGTCTTGCCAATATTCGCGGAGACACGCAAGGAAAGGAGAGGAAGAAGGGAGAAAGAAATACAAGAAGAACAAGAGGGTTGTGGTGGTGGTGTGGATATTGAGAGAGAGAGAGAGAGAGAGAGAGAGAGAGAGAGAGAGATGATGATGATGATGATGATGATGATGATGATGAAACGTTTTTTTTATTCAGGATAGGGCATGTTTTAGAGAGAGAGAGAGAGAGAGAGAGAGAGAGAGAGAGAGAGAGAGAGAGAGATGAAATGAAATGAAACAACCTGTATTTGACAAAGTTGAAATTGTTTCTCTGCAGGCAAATTTTTCGAGCTTTGCTAGGAACTCAGACGAAATTCAAAAATTAAAAAAATACCACATGGAACAAAATTCTAGCATCCAAAATACAAAAAAGGAATTAATTTCAATTATCTGAAATAAAAAACAAACAAACAAAAACCACACACACACACACACACACACACACACACACACACACACACACACACACACACACACAATCGGAGGCGCGAAAGAGAGAGAGAGAGAGAGAGAGGGGGGGGGGGCTTTTTTTTAAGTCCTCAAATTTCAAAGGTTTGGGCACTGGAAAAAGCCTGTTCAAATTTTGTCCGACGTTAACCGGTTGAGAGAAGGGTTCAGTTGCCGACCACAAGGATCATGTCAATCATGTCAAAGCCAGCGGCTTTTTCAGAAGTAATCTGTACAGATCTGAGTCTTTGCTATACCCGTGTCTTTCACGTTCCGGCGCTTTCAGGCCTTCTTCAGTCAAACGCCTAACCATCTCTCAAACAACTCCATCACTACTTCAGAAGGACAGCAGAAGAACAGGGAACAAACAGCCAAAACAAAAGTGGTCGGGAAAGAAAGTGGAACAAGAAGTCGCCGTATGTAAACTGATGTGTTTTCGTACTAGTAAAAAAGGGGGAAAAAAACAAAAAAAAAAAAAAAAGGGAAACCAGAAAGAAAAACTCGAAAGCAAACACGTATTTTATGAGCATATCATCTGTATTGAGAAGAGTGACATAGAGGAAGAGTAGGCCATGAGCTGCAATGGGTCAATGTACGCCAACACGAAATGGACGGGCGGTTTTCCGGTGCTCCGATAAACATAGAAACGAAAAAAGAGCGTCCATTTTTATTAACACCCCCTCACGCGGCCAACCTGGCGATAACGGTACCCTCGGGTCGTGAGTTCGAATCCCGGCTGGGGCCAAATATTTGTACTGGCCTTATTTCTCGTTGCCCCCCCCCCTCCCCCCCCCCCCCCCCCCGTCTTTGTTATCACCCTATACGTGCTGGGAAAAGGACGTTAAACTCCCAAACACCCACCCACCCCGTCCTGCGTTACCCAAGTGGAAAGTACCGTCCTTGTTATCGCGCTCAAAGTGTAAACAACATTGTATCGCATTAAGAGCTCTACTAATCTGAATCTAGCGTATTTCGAGCGTACAGGCGCACTCGCCAAGTTCGTCTGTTCCAAAACTTAAGCTGGCTTAGCAAAGGTGGAATAACCCTGCAGTGGGGCCGCGCCTAATGGCAGATAGCCTCCCCTGGCGTATGGCTGCATGCCGTGATATGTCACAGTAACCAGCAGCCGAACTTGATAAATTAGCTGTGTTGCCAAAAACGCTACCGACGTGCGCGCATCGCTCATTCGCACACATCTCATTGTTTTGCATCCCGTCCGCTTGTCCATCTCACCACGTTCGCGGGGGGGTTAAACGACGTGGCCGCGGCCAAACGAAGTGCTACTCTCCTTTTAAAAGTTTCAACAATGAATCAGGTCAAACCAAATCAAATTAAACACGTGGTTATTAATCCCAAGCGGGACATTCAGGTGTAGTGGACATAAGAAACAAACCGACAATACACGCAACATCACACGCAGAGACATATAAAATAATGTACACTACAAATTACAATTAATATAAAGATTCCTATTTATTAATAATTATTTATTAATAAATGAAAATAGTCTTAGTGTTAATGATATGCACCATTTAAAATAGCTTTAAAAAAAAGACATTATTCATCACTTTGTGAGAATTTTGCGCTATATAAGTACAATTCATTCTTCTTTTTCACCTCCTTATTATTATTATCACTTTGAGTACAATAATCACAGATTCCATCCAAATCCTCTAAATAAAGTCTTATATTTAAAATGTGAGTATACGCGAGTCTCTGCGCTGTTGTGATTTGTTCGCAAAGTTAGTTGGAAGCTCGATAAACGGTCCGTTTGTATCGAAACGAGAAACCGAATTATGTTGGTCACACTCTGTGCTGTTAGCGTAGGGACACAAACTGCTCGTGGGGGTCAAGTTTGGTGTCTGTCTGAAGGACCTTTTGTGTGTGTGCTACTTTGTAGTGATTTTTGTTGTCACGAAAAAGCGTGATTTTGTATTTGGTAGGGCAAGGTGCATGCCAGGGGCAGCAAGAGGAGTCAAGCTGCCAGTGAAGCTGGGATTTTTTGCGTTGGATAGTGTGGCAAAAGCGACGCCAGCGGAATTGGATGAAGCGGCTTTCTGACCTAAACAGAAAGTATACTAGCATAACTCCGGTGAGGCCTAAGCGGAAAGGAGACATTCAATTTTTGTAAACTCTTGTCAGGTTGGTGCCCTTGAATGATCTGATGTGCGTGGTAGTTTTTGTTGCTAGGTTGAAGCATTTTTAGGAGTGACTATGATACCTGAGGCTATTAGGGAATATACAGGCATTTTGAGTCTGCACAGATTTGAAAAAGGCCAAACGGAGCGTTACCTTTTAGTCAAACGAACAAATGGGAGTGCTACTGTTTGGTCAAACGAAGTGCTACTATTGAGGAGTCGGAATCAAAGAAACTTGGGGTCTACCTCTCTCTCAACGTGTATGCTCAGATTTCCGATTTAATGTGAGATGATTTATCGTCGAAACGTTTGAAGCGAGGGTAGCACTTCGTTTGACCGCGACCATTTTGCTCATCCCCCGTTCATTTGTGGTGCTTATAGGAACGTGGCTCTAAAGACAAGGGAGACAAATGGTTCTGGGATATTGCCACCACTAAATGCCTGCGATATTAGCAGCCGCGGCTGAGTTACTTCTCGTATTGTGTGTGCAATCCATTTTTAAGACACCGGAGAGGACAAGTCAGTGTGACCTTTGTCAGGAGATTTGAGCTTACTTCGCGAATTCTCGCTTTTTTTTTCGGGGTGATCTAGTCTGGGCAACCATCTTCGACCCTTGCTCGAGGGTATGGGCTTACAGCGATATTAACCTTTTGGTGGCTTTGTCTTTTTCTTGGTGGCTAAGTTCAATGAAACGTCAGGATAATGTCAAAACATGTTCAGCAGGACTTCGTAAGGAGGGTGGGTGGGTGTTTGGGAGTTTAACGTCATTTTCCACGACATACGGGTGATATCACAGACGGGGCAACGATGAAAAAGCCAGCACAATACTTGGCCCCAGCCGGGGTTCGAACTCGCGACCCGAGCATTGGAAGTCCAACGCTCTACCATTCGGCCACCCCGGCCCCCCCCCCCCCCCCCTTCGTAAGGAGGACTTCGCTGAGCAGCGTAACCCATTTACATGTAAATTAGGCACGTTAGGGGTACTATTAGCTAATCTCAGCGCGTTAGCCGTTCTCGGCCTCTAGCGTGAGCCTAAAATACATGTAAATGGGTTACGCTGCTTAGCGAAGTCCTCCGTACAAAGTCCTACTAAACAGGCTTAATGACGGCGTACATAAGCTCTCCGATGACGTTCTAAGGCTCGGGTCGTGAGTTCGCATCCCGGCTGGAGCCAAATATTTGTGCTGGCTTTTTCATCGTTGCCCCGTCTTTGATATCACCCGTATGTGGTGGAAAAGGACGTTAAACCCCAAAACACCCACCCACCCACACCCACCCACCCACCCTCTCCGATGACGTTCACTAGCTGAACTGGATAAATACGAATGTACAACGTGTATCCCCTATGACGCATGTCGTAGTGTTATCTAGAGTTGGACATTTTTCGGCTGACACACGCGTGTATTGTTGCGAGTGAGCGTAAGATGTATTTTTTCATGGAAGTCAGTGTCCGCTATGTCCTTGTCCTTGTATTAATATTCGTCCAGCCACCAAAAAAGATATTCACGTTTCGAATGTTTTTTTTATGTTTTTTTCCTTTGGAGCGAACTCTGACCTTGGACGGGAGCGGGGGGGGGGGGGGGGGAGAGAGAGGGGGGGGGGGGGTATTTGGGGACAGTCTAATTCATCTGGCTTTTTAGGAAGAACAAAACGGGATGAATACAAGGACGATAATGTGTTCTAAATGTTCTCATTTGCCTCTGTGTGTGTGTGTGTGTGTGTGTGTGTGTGTGTGTGTGTGTGTGTGTGTGTGTGTGTGTGTGTGTGTGTGTATGTGTGTGTGTGTTATCTCTCTCTGTCTCTGTCTCCGTCTCTCTCTCTCTCTCTCTCTCTCTCTTCACATTTTTTAAAAGCGCTTAGAAATATTATTAACTGATAACAGGTTATAGCGCTATAATAAGTATTGTCATTATTATTATTTTTACCCCCTGTTATGGTCAAAACATCTAAAACAGGCAATTGCCCATGCAACTCTTTGCCCCACTTCCTTTCACGTTGGGTCCCCCATTATAGATAATACATGGCCCTCTAAGCCCGTGATCCGCTTCAAGAGACAGCCACTCTACTTCCGAAAATTGAACGGAAAACGATCCTTTTCAACTAGCGACGGACCTGCTAAGAAAGTAATAATGATTTTGCACGACATGCATTGCCAGCGATCGAGCTGAAACGCCGCAAAAACAAAAAAGAAAAAAAAGAAAAAGAAAAGACTAATTCACTGCGTGGTGTGATTGTGTGGAAAATTGCCAATTCTCAGCCTTTCCTCTGAGCCTATGTTTTCTTAGTCTGAGAGGACGATACAAAATAGTGCATGAGCACTAGATTTTTTTGCCGCTTTTCAAAAGGCCAGGGAATTCAACTGGCTTTGTACCTTTTTTGTCCAAATTATTGTAGTGACAATGAAAGGAAAATATTTTGCAGCAGGAAAACACTTTGCATATTACACGCATGCACGCACGCATACAGACATTCGAGAGACACCCACGCACGCACGCACGCGCGCGCACACACACCCACACACACATATGAAACATCTACAAAAAGAGAGAATAAACACCTGCAATATCAAATTATTGGCTCATACGGTGAACATGTTTTTTCACACACAGATTTTCATTTGTACACCGGCAATACTCAAGACAAATGGATTTCAGTACTTGTAAAATGAAAGGATTCATGATGAACACGCCGTCACTTGTTTACCAGATGTCTCAAGAATTTTAAGACCGAGAAAAAAGAAACAATCTGGAAGAATAGGGACAAAAAATCCATAAGTTTTACGATCACAACCACCAGTACAGCCCAGGCCACCAGTATCATGTGAACATTCTCCTGTTCAGTAACTTGTCTTACATCCCAGTCTTTCTTTTGACAGTCGTCGGTAGGTCGAGAGGGAAGCGGTGGCGGCGGTGGTGGTGGTGGAGGGGGCAGGGGAGGGGGTGATAGCTACGATGACAGTCATTCTATTGAAAATCGTTAGTAGGTCGACAGGGAAGTGGTGGTGGAGGAGGGGGGGGGGAGGGTCATGATGGCTACGATGACAGTCATTCTATTGAAAATCGTTGGTAGGCCGACAGGCAAGTGGTGGTGGTGGTGGTGGAGGGGTGGGCGGGGGGATGGGGGTGTGATGATGGCTACGATGACAGTCATTCTATTGAAAATCGTTGGCTGGACGATAAAGCAGCACAGGGGAGTGGTGGTGGTGGTGGTGACGGTGGTGAAGGAGGGGGAGGGGCTACGAAGACAGTCATTGTATTGAAAATAGTTGTTAGGATGCCTTAGAAAAGAGCAGAGACAAGGAGAGGGAGGGAGGGTGGGGGAAAGGGGGGGGGGGAGTAGACTCAGGTTTCCCTTTCGCATTCCCGACTACTTCTTCATAGCGTCTTGCGTCGCCATAACCGAACCATCAAAGGTACAATTACATACTCTAAGTAATCCTTACGTTGAAGCGTAACGACGAAAACTAGAGCAATTAACGAAATCGGGTCAATATAACAAGGTGTGTGGTCATGTTCGAACGCGGCCTTGTCAATCCTAATTAGTCTTATCAACTCCCAGACGCTATTAGGGTTAACTCCCCATGACCTATTTGCCTCGTTTGTCAGGGGAGGCTACCGTCTTATTACGCCTGGGACTTTCATAGAGCTAATTTCAGACATTTGCTCGCCTTCTTCCAGGGCATGCGTTTCTTGTCTAGAGGCTTCATGTATTGATAATATCAACGTTCGACGTCAATGGCTGGCACCGGCTTGGTGGTCTGGTCCAGACATGTAGAGATATTTGATTCGCAAGTGCACCTACAAGTACGCTCGAGAAAGTATATATTTATTTTTTTTCACTACTTTATTCTCACTTTCAGGAAATTTGGGCTGCTTCCCCTGGGGGAAGCTCGTCGCCGCGGTGCAGCGCCACCCAATACTTATCCTATTTTTAAATTTTGCTGGGGGGGGGGGGGGGGGGGAAGACGGATAACCCGGAGAGAAACCCCAGATGAGCAGCCCGGTACCAGGGGGGAAAATATAATACTCATTATTATTATTATTATTATTTTAAAAAAAAACGGTATCACGGTATGGCAGATATGGCAGAAGATGAGCCTTTACATTAATTTCGACAGAAAAACCAGTATTTCTCTCACATCATCTGATTAAAGGCCCTATCTGTATGATTCTCGTGTTCACAGGTCGTTCTGAGCTGTTTTCGTGGTGCCTATCATCACGTACACCACTTAGACACCTGCACGGTGATAGCATCTCAATAATTTCGAGCGTTCAAGCACGTTCACGAACGAAACTGTTCCAAAACGTAAGCTGACTTAGTGACGCTCCGTTGGTATAGTTCGCCAGTTAAGGGGTGCAAATGTGTACCAGTCAATTCCGTCGATATTTCGGCATAAACAGTCGTCCACTAACGGGGGCGACTGTATCCCCGCAACGCGGGAGGCGGTGCAAATGTACTCCGGGGTCTTGCGAGGTGAAGTCACGTGGCCGCTGACTACGGAATTGACTGGTATACATTTGCACCCCCTATACCAACTGAGCCATAGTAACTCTATTTGGAACAAAGTTCAAGTTCAAGTTCAAATTACTTTATTCATCCGAACATTTAATTGCCCCATGAGGGATGAATAAAGTAATTTGAACTTGAACTTGAACTTGAACACTCTTCCCAAAAACGTACGGCATATAGTTTCGGTCCCTACCTTTAAAACTGCCGTCAAAACACTTGTTCTCAGCCCAGCAGCAGTAATGATCGATAACTCTGTCTGTCTGTCTGTTTGTCTGTCTGTCTGTCTGTCTGTCTGTCTGTCTGTCTGTCTGTCTGTCTTTCTCTCTCTCTCTCTCTCTCTCTCTCTCTCTCTCTCTCTGCGCGCCACAACTGCTTTGTCTTTTATTAGTCTCTCTGGCATTATTTTCATGCCATTTTATTTCTCTTTAGTTTTCTTAACTTTGTAAGCGCTTTGAGCTTGCTGAGTATAAACGCTATTATAAGTATCCATTATTATTATTAAACATGGAAGCAGCACGTCTAAACACAAATGCACGGATCTCCATATGTTTGCTGGTCTGCCTGTACACGCAGACGTTGCAGTCATATTTGTATACTCAGTAAAAGGAATACAAGCACGCGGAAGAAAATTGCACGCCTGGACGTTCTCCGCTGAGGAGACATTTTGAGAAGTCTGGACGGAAAAGTACACCAAACCATACAGTAATAAGCACTCTTCCTGAATCGGTAATCTGAAACACAGACGTCTGCAGACTATTGACGTCAGGTCCTGCAGACGCTGTTGATTTGAACGAGCACGTTCAACATGCCGCTGCGAAAAGTGTGGATGCAAGTCACGCTGTTCTTTACAAGTGGCGTTGTTGAGGCCGAACAAAAACCTGTGTGTGTTTCCGCTTCACTGATCGATAATGTTTTATTGTGTCGATTCATGGGGACTTTTCCCGCCAAGGCTGAAAAAGAAAGAAAGATTTTTTTTTTTTTTACTCCAAGGCGGGAACAACACGCTTATCTACTTGCCCTGGCTTGTGGCCGAGGCGGCTATGGGAACACAAAGGGAAGGCAAGTGTATCTGAGTGGTAAAAACCTGCGGTGGTTCTATACACATTACGTCTAGAGTAAGAACATTGCCAGAAATGAAAGAATGAAAATCTAACTAGCGAACACACGAGCCAACGAACTAACCTTGCGGACCAAAAAAACCCATACAACCAACTAACCAACCAACCAACCGATCACTCACTAACAAACGGACTAATGAACTAAGAGAAAACTACCAACCAAGCAGCAAACCAAGCAACCGGTCACTCACTAACAAACGAACTAATAACCTGAAAGGAAAAAAAACTAACAACCCACCAACCAACCACTCAACCAAACAACCAGCCAGATAACCAGCCAGCCAACCAACCAACCAACCAACCAACCAACCAACCGATCACTCACTAACAAACGAACTAATCAACTAATGAAAGGAAAAAAACTAAAATTCAAGCAAGCAACAAACCAACCTACAAACCAACCAGCCAGCCAACCAACCAACCAATCGATCTCTCACTAACTAACTAACTAACTAACTAACTAACTGACGCCTGAAGTCTAACATCGCCCTCTACCGATACTACGTTTTGAAATGGCCAGGCTGGATGCAAATTACTTTTCAGTGGTGTTTAGACCACAAAATAATTAGACACTACCTTGGTCCGACTTCTGGGCCCTCTTTCAAAGGTTTCCCGTCTTCTTTAAATCCCGAGGGTAATTTAAAAGTTTAGCAGCCTGTGTACAGTTTGGTGCCTTCGAGGATCAGTTCAAATCGCTACGATTTTAATCACGACTTCTGCACTGGTACAGCTGGGATTGGCAGATCTCCCACACCATAAGTATACTCGTCTACCCTCTAGGGCAAAGGCTTGGTCCCTGGGTGGAGAGGTTGTGCATGAAATAGAGACCGGATTTTAAACAGACTCAAAGTGTACGAAGATTATTTTTTTTCAATACTGATGGACCTCTAGCTCAGTGAGTGAGTGCCCAGTCTGCTGGAGGTATTTTATTTTATTTTATTTTATTATATTTTATTTTGCTTTGTTTGGTTTGGTTTGGTTTGGTTTGGCTTGGCATTGGTGTGTTCTTTGAGATTGTTTTGTTTAAGTTGGTGTTTTTGGTTGTTTGTTTTTGTGTGTAGGTTTGTTTGTTGGCCTCTTTCTTCCTGTTGTGGTAGTGTAAATGCATCTGCACGGAGAGTGGTCATACCTCGCCGCTGGAAAGAGCGTCTTCTAGACGCATGGGTTACAGATTGTTCGTCACTGTTGCGTAGCCTGCGACCGAGCTAAATATGGTACCGGTGTGAATAACAATAACAACTGAATAACTGTGTGGGCTCTTTATCCAGTTTCTTCAACTGGCTCAAAGCACCCAACACGCGCCCAAAACTGAACCCAACACTCACGTTCACGTGAATCACACGCATTCTTTCACACACTGGACGATAAAACATTATCACGTGGTGCGAAGGGTCACCTCCGCAATTTAAGTTTCGGAATTTTGAATTGCATTTTAAAAAAAAAATATGGACAGAACATTTCCAAAGCAGGAAGCCGGTGTACCTGGAGAGAACCCCCGACGATCGGCCACATACTATGTCATCAACACTTCCCTTGAAGTGTACTTGTACTCCCACTAGTAACTATTCTAGGTCGCCCACTTCTATTTTCTCTCCCCGTCCACGTCCCAGTGCCGTCAGCGCCATCTGGTTACGTCCCCTTGGAGCAATTGTCTCCCCTGGCTCGCTGCCGGCGTACGTCGCCACGCAGGCTGAGTACTTCCTCCATACGTCATTTGTTTCCGAGCGGGGCGGTTCCAGTCGAATTTGTTTTGGCATCCGTTGGAATAGCTGTCTTCGAACGTTTCTTTCTCTACATGGCTGCCTCTGGTGGGCTTGTCGCTTGTGGTAACTGGTAAGTGGAAATTGAAAGAGAGCTGATTGAATAGGGTCCCACGTCCTTGTCTGGGGGTGTTGGCCCGCCTGGAATGATTTAGGATGGCTGGGTCCGTGGGTCTGGGACTTTGGAGCATTGGATGGAATAAATCGTGACAGAAACACATACTTGTGTGTGTGTGTGTGTGTGTGTGTGTGTGTGTGTGTGTGTGTGTGTGTGTGTGTGTGTGTGTGTGTGTGTGTGTGTGTGTGTGTGTGTGTGTGTGTGTGCGCGCGTACAAAATCTGATGTTTGGACCATCCAAATGTACAAAAGGACGCTAAAAAATATGGAGAGAGGGTCCCAAGGACCCTTGCATTATCGAATCACAGGGGACGCTGTTGTCCCGTTTTTTAAAGGGGATACCGAGCTAAGTGGCCCTGCAGTTCTACCCAGCACACAAAAAAAAATAGATGTAGCAACACACACTACTTTCCCCGAATAACTTCAACCAGCAAAAAAAATAGCTAAATGAATAAAATTTCCTGTGACACTAAGCCGTGAAAATACCAATCTAACTAGTCCACCAATTTCTCTCAAATGCAAAGCAACCCTCTCAGACTGTGCCGTATTCTACAGCTATATTCCCATTCCCAGGAAACAAAATCACCCCCACTTGCCCCATCTGATTGCTAAACGTGCTTAGACGTAAACTAAACCTTGCTCTGCTAGTATCGTGGGAGCGAGGAAAATTGCTGCCCGGCGTCTGTTCGTATAGATACCCAGGATTATCCTGCGAGACAGCAATCACGTTCATACGTCCAGAGGGGGTTTGGTCATCGATCTCCCTAACGGTCTGCACGTCCAGGATGGACATCCAATGACCAGTGTGCATACCTACAGTCTGTGGCGATAGCCAGTACATGTCAAGCTTCATACATACGTGTATGTGTCTTTTTTAAAAACTGCCAGTCTCCTAGAGTATTTTTTGGAATTGTCAGTCTCCTGGTGTCTTATTGTAATTGTCAGTCCCCCATCGTCTTTTTGAAATTGTCAGTCTCCTTATGTCTTTTTGAAATTGTCAGTCTCCTTATGTCTTTTTGAAATTGTCAATCTCTTAGTGTCTTTTTTAAATTGTCAGTCATCTGGTCATTTGGTAATTGTCAGTCTCCTGGTGTCCTTTAGAAATTTTGAGTCTCCTAGTATCTTTTTAAAATTGTCAGTCGCCTTTTTTTTTAATTGTCAGTCTCCTGGTGTCGTTTTGAAATTGTCAGTCTTCTGGTACATAGTGTCTTTTTAAAATTGTAGGCTTGTTCTGCGTGATCTTACCACCAGGCCGGCTGCATTATTTTGAACTTTCTGAAAGCGATTGGTCAAATGCTGCGGACAGCTACAAAGAAAATCGTCGCGATAATCGAGCTTCGACAGTACAAATGAGCAAACCAGTGTTTTTGTAGCATCGTCAGTGAGCGAGTGGCCGATCGAACAGACCCGTCTCAATTCAATGTAAACAGATCTGCAAACGAGACTGATATGAAAAGGCGTATTTAGCATTTGCAAGCTGATCCACAAAAAAAACTCTTTGTCGTTTTATAGATATTAATGAGTTTCACTTGGGTTTCGAGTTCATGTCCTGTTAACAAAACAAACGTGGAGGCGGGTGTTTATCTAGTATCATAATGTGTTTCTGTCAAAAACTATCCTTTTGCTGAGAACAAACGTGAAACCTGAACAGGCTAGAGCTGATAGTCTGGTAGTGATAACTATTAAACAATTACCGATATGTAATGTGTTTCCGTCAAAAGCGGGAAGCCGGGGTGGTCGAATGGTAGAGCGCTCGGGTCGTGAGTTCGATCCCGGCTGGGGCCAAATATTTGTGCTGGCTTTTTCATCGTTACCCCGTCTTTGATATCACCCTAAGTGGTGGAAAAGGACGTTAAACCCCTAAACACCCACCCACCCTTCCGTCAAAAGTACGTTTTTGTTGAGAAAAAATACATTTCGTCAAAACAACCAGAAAAAAAAGAGTATTGGGCATCGTAAGTTGATCGACACAATCCTCTTTGTCGTTTTATGGATATTAATAGGTTTTACTTGGGTTTCGAATTCATGTCCTGTTACCGAACGTGGAGGCGGGTGCTTGTCTCCTATCATACTGTGTTTCTGCCAAAAATATCTTGTTTGCTGAGAACAAACGTAAAACGTGAATATTGTCGAGCTGATAAAGGTTACACAATTACGGCTGTATATATGTGTTTCTGTCAAAACAATGTTTTTGCTGAGAACAAATGCATTTCCTGAAAACAACCAGAAAAAAATAGAGTATTTGGCATCGTAAGTCGATCTACACAAACCTCTCTGTCGTTCTATGGATATTAATGGGTTTTACTTGGGTTTCGTGTTCATGTCCTGTTACGAAACCGAACGTGGAGGCGGGTGCTTATCTCGTATCATACTCTGTTTCTGTCAAAACTATCTTTTTGCTGAGAACAAACGTAAAACAAGAACAGGCTAGAGCTGATAAAGGTTATACAATTAGAGATGTATATGTGAGTTCGCTGCAAGCTCGGTGGATTTGATCTCAATCAACCCACCGCTGACGTATATTTCATTCAGTAACTGGACACAAGCAGGTAAGATCTGTGTATTTCAAACTCACACCTAGAAGTAACAGCATACACGGTCTCACGTGCACACTACGTGTGAAACCCACATCTGTCAAAACGGCTGTTTACGCGTATGGTTAACAAGCGCTTAATAAATTACTGTCATCATACATGTGTATATAAGCACCACATACTGCTCCGAAATTGTCATCCAGGGCTGAACTACGAGTTTCTTGCTCTAACACTCCGCAGTCTTTGAAGAGTTTTGAAGAACTTCAAGATGCTGTTCCTTGTCCTTAGCGGTCTCCTCCTGCTGGTCGCTGAACCGTTGGCTGGCATGCCGAGTGACGAGCTGGAGGTGGACCCTCAACCTGACGCGGCCTTGATGACCAGACACGCTCACTATGCCGACCTCGGAGAAATCAAGGCGAAATTAGAGGAGCGGCGAGGTAAGATATACTCTCTCACGAAATTTCAATGACCAGTCTCAATTTCAGGGTGTTTTTGTAAAACGTTCACTGTTCCTTTGGCCCATCTTCCTCTAATTTCAAATCGTTCTGAGCTCCTGTGGTAGTATCATCGTGCCACTTAGACACCTGCACAGTGACCGCATCTCACAGGCTGGCACTGATCGTCTTTCTTAACAGATGCCTTTAGGCAACACGAATATCAAGAAGTCAGCTAGGAGGGTTGCGGTTCGGGCAACCGCTGACTAGATGAATTTAAACTGTGGCTCGCACACACTTCAAGCTTCCGTGTATTGCATTCCGAACAGCCAGTATTAACTTGTCCTTGGGTTTTTTATTGTAAAAGTAGACAGTGGTCCAAGCAGGAAATACCTTGCATCCCAACTCAGTTTTTAGTAAAGTTTTCACCTTTTGAAATAGGTAACTTATCATGCTCATGGAGGGGGGGGGGAGGAGGGGGTGTTACTAAGTAGCCTGCGGCCACAGTGCACACAGTGCAAACCAGCTTTTAGAGGAAAGGTTGGGCGCTTACGTTGTACCACCAGCCTATCAGTATAGTGCAAACACGCATTCTGTATGCCTACCCAAGTCAAAGTGTAGGGCTCATACAGCACTTAAAAAAAGGCAAAGCATGCTCGACGGTCGTTTTCAACGGCGACACGGACAGAGGAAAAGTTGCGGAAGACCACGACTACATTAGGGGCCTGTGTTTATTGTTTTCTGTAATAAACAGATGCGACCTAGTTTTGCCCCCCCCCCCCTTTTTTTTTTAACTATACGCGCCTTGGCGGTAGTCTGTTATGTTATATTTTCAAAGAAGTGGCTTGTTTTGAAGTGCAGGTTGAGCACATTCGATGGAAAGTTGTCCAAAGTGTTATTTCATTTCAGACCCCCCCCCCCCCCCCCCCCCCCACGTGTTGAGACTTTCAAGACAATCATAAGAAAACAACAACACTACGCCCTTTGATATTTCGGCAAACGTGTTGCCATCATCAGAATGTATTGAGAGACTTTAACTCATACTGCCCTAGCTACGATGATAGTCGTTACAAGATTTCACTCCCCACTCCCACGCTACGAGTATAGTCGTAACCGTCAGTAGTGTGCGAAATCTTCGTTCCGTTCCACCGTTGCTAGCCGTTACCAGGTTTTCTTGGCGTTATCTCCCTTAGAAACGTTTTCTGTTTTCGTTGGTTACCACTGTATACGTATTTCATGCGGTTTATGCGGGTGGGTGGATGGGTGTTTGGGAGTTTCACGTCCTTTTCCACCACGTAAAGGTGATATCAAAGACGGGGCAACGAGAAAAAGGCCAGCACATTTATTCGGCCCCAGCCGGAATTCGAACTCACGACCCGAGCATTGGATTTTGCCTTAGCACAGGACAATCATGCAGTGATTTTGCAAAAAGGATACTGAGATAGTGACATTTAGTGTTAGGGAAAACAGCCGACTCTGATTCAGTACTGCAAACACACTTTCTGCCCACCTAGCTAGATTGTTCAAGTACTTCAAGAACACTGGTACACGCACTTCAGGCGTTAAGAGATACTAGCAACCTTCCGGCGTTGCTCGCATCCTTAGTATTGAAGACTGCTTCAGCTGGGCGGTGTGGTCTATGTAGTATGTATAGTCACGCGCCTGTATCACGTTCAACAAGTGTAATAGCATCACGTGAAGCCGCCAGATTGTCGACACGAGTCCTCCGGTTCATGCTGTAAAAAGAATGGCCAAAAGAAGGCGGCTTGGTGTCATCGCGGGGGCTTCAGGTAGCTAGGGTGGGTGTTGGGAGTTTTACGTCCTTTTCCACCACGTATGGGTGTCCATGTAGCTAGCGTCAGACACATGATGGTAGCGTCAGTCAAGAAAGAGTTAATGACAGGGGCAAAAACACCCGTACAAATCTTTGCCCTGGCGTGTTTGCCGTATGTAACACTCAAAACCAAAGTTGATATGCGACTAAGGAAAAAAAAATAAACAAAAAACATCGCCGTCAGTATAATTTTTTTTTAATTACTTTTAGGGATACAACGGTAAATGGATGGAGTTTATGGACTAATACCTCACAAGTCACAAAGAAGGGCAGTTTTTATCTTCATGTAGGCGCTAAAATCATTCTCTCAGAATGTCAGGTCGTGAATTCAAGCAATGTCTTTGGGACTCTTCACGAAGATGCTTGCCATAACCAAACAATTTCAAGCTATAACTTAGAATTTTTGCACAACAGATGCACTGTAACAATTACCGGTCTATTAGTAATAGACAATATCATTAGTTTTGAGTTTAGAAGAAGAAGAAGCAATGAGTATGACGCGCCATCGTACATTGTACATGGTGTAGTGTTGTAATTTATTTATAGTGCTGCAACATTGTGATAGATTTTTAGGTATGAGCGTGCGAGCATATAGTAGGTGGAATGGGTGTGCATGGCCGTATGAGTGAGTGTTTGGCATGTTTTATCTTTTTTATGAGACCACAAAGCAATGTTCCTCTTTTGGAAATTTAATAAATGACTTATGTCTTATGTCTTATTCAGTTTCCTTTCTATTTCAGATGGGGGTCATCTCCACGTGGCTTTCAGCGCCTACGTCAACAGCCACCCTAACACCCCATCCATCGCGGGACACGTCGTCCCCTTTGGTGGGCTCATCACAAACGTGGGGTACGGGTACAACACTCGCACCAACGCCTTCACGGCTCCGTATGGGGGCATCTACTTCTTCTTCGTGGCACTCGACATCTCCAAGGACTTCGGCGGCGTCAAGCTCCTTCGCAACGGCCAATATTTCGCTGCAGCCCACAACGATTACCGCGAAAACACCCACATCTCCGTCGGCGTCACCATGACCTTGAACGCCCGTGACGTCATCAATGTGACGTACGAGACAACCGGGGGTCATGTCGATTCTGGCATATCGTCCGTGTTCACCGGGTTCAAGCTGGCCTAATCAGCAATCAAAGCATTAACTCCTAAGCGTTCACGGGTTTCGGACTTGTTCGCCATTTTCCGACACCCTTTCTTACGCAGTTTCTGAATCATAGAAACAAGTCTTCACTGCCAGCATGTTGCACATCAAGTAAAAGACAAATAAAATATTCTTACAAAGTAGAGAAAGATAACGACAAAGATGAACTTAAATGTTTGCGTAGGACAATTTTTACCGTCTGAATCAAAATTACAGACTTTTTTTCTCCTTTTTTGTGAACGATGAACAAACACTATGTAGAAATTGTTTTGCCTGTTCCATAATAACCTGCATATAATAGACTGATGCATGTACTTCTTGCACATGTGAAAGATTTCAACTTTTGTTTTTGTTGCTTACGCCACAAATCTGCTTTAAAAAAATGATGGTAAAGAATCTTTTGACTGACTTTCCACCCATAGTGCTTCAGAATAGTTTTGCCAGATCTCAAAAGTGTGTTTCGAACTGATAGATCAGGCTTTTCCCTATCTAAGGTTATTTGTTCAGTAAATGCCTGCAAGTATACATATGACGAATGAAGTTTCTTTCTCTTTTCTGTTTCTAGGGAGGGTGGGGGGGGGGGAGGTAATACGCACCAACTCAATTGCACAAATGGATTTGGTTTAGTTGTTAAAGGTATCCGACTTCGGATCCTGAACCGATCGCTTCGATTCCATGGTGGGCAGGACTTTAGATTTTTCCTTCCAAATCGATCAAAATCACGTGCAGACTTGTTTACGGTGCCTGTCCAGCCGTCGTGTACACCACGCACGCACAGATATCAAGTGTGCACGCTAAAATTCCTACTTCCATCTTTCGAAAAAGAGTAGGCTGGGGCCGGTAGCGTATTTTTGTTTTATGTGCAGCTTAGATGCATAACTAACGCCGACCAGTCGTCAAAACGGCAAATGCTTTATTTCCATGTAGCAACGTATGAACGATATCATATGAACGATATCAACGGGAGTGAACGCTTGAGAGTTAATTGCTCCAATTAAAGGCATCTATGGTTTTGGTGAGATATTCTAGACGGCCTTAATAAAACGTTGAATGCATATTTGTAGTTGTTTGTCCTCCCTGTCTGTGTCTGTAACTGTGTCTGTGTGTGTGTCCGTATGTCGGGTCTGTCCTTGGGAATCAGTCTGCCTTTATGTCTTGTAGCACACACACACACACACACACACACACACACACACACACACACACACACACACACACACACAGAGGCACGCACATACGTACATACACAAACACGCAAACAGCTCCCCTCCCCCCACTGCCCCCCCCCCCACTGCCCCTCCACCCTCCACACACACACACACACACACACACACACACACACACACACACACACACACACACACAGAGGTTAACACTAATTGTGCTTTGCTGATATTTGCTTATATGTCCAGGAATCTGTTCCCCACACATACTTCAGACTCAGATACGTTGACTGGCACTTGAAGTATACATCTACATATTACACATATACGTCATAACAATGTGGACGCACACACACACGTACACACACACACACACACACACACACACACACACACACACACACACACACACACACACACACACACACACACACACGCAGAGTTAATTAGTCCTTTAGGGCTTAACGCCGCACACACACACACACACACACACACACACACACGCACACACACGCACGCACGCACACACGCACAAACACACGCACGCACAAACACACGCACACGCACACATGTACGCTCTCTCTATGACAATATCATATATACTGGAAATAGTAACTGCACGTAAACCAAGAGACTCCCAGGAAATTACAGTGCTGCATTTTTCATTTGGGAGAGCCGTACATACTCACTCTCATGAAATAAATTACAATGTAAATTCTACGCTAAAGCAAGGCAGATGACGCGTTGAATCACAATTCACCGCGGGAGGTTTGCATGGAGATTAACGCCCTATTCCACCACGTAAGGTAATATCAAAGACGGGGCAACGATAGGCCAGTACAAATATTTGGTCCCGGCCGGGATTCGAACTCACGACCAGAGCATTGAAAGTTCAACGCTCTACCCCGCGAGCTCTCTGTAGCTCAGAACACGCACCGATTCATTTTCACCAGTGACTCAGAAACTGGCCTGAATTGTTTTTGTTGAAAAGTGGACAAGATGCATTTCTAAACACTTTTTGGAAACCAAACAGTAAGAAAGAAACTGTGGAATTATCCATAGCGTCGCTTAGTGACGCAACTCAAACCTAATCGTGCGGCTGCAAACACCGTTATATAATATGCTTTTCATTTAATGCGCAGCATGGATGCATTGCTAACGCCGACCAATAACACATACCGGATGTCTCCCCCCTCCCCCCCTCTCCCCCCCCCCCCCCACCTCCGCTCCGACCTGTCTCAGAGGACCTGATGCGCGGATAAATTCCAATCCATCGAAGATAGGAGAATATTGCTTTCGGGTGAATCCTCAGCTTAAAGCTAAGTCACATCTCAAACAGAATGACTGAAATCCTCATGTCGGCAAAGAGCGCTTACACCGTCAGGTGACGCTTGCAGGTGGCAGTTCAGGCCAGCTTACACTGAATGGCATGAATGAAAGACGAACTAATCGTAACATCCTTAACACGACTGGCTGATTCAGACCACCGACCCAGCTGCATTATTCTGAATACTGAATCCATCTTACGTGTGAATTTAAGCCAGCCTTATCGTAAATACAACTCCTCTAGCTAGCGTATGACGTCAGACCTGGGTGAGCGTTTGAGTACCGGCTCCTGTGTGTGAACCCAGCCTTACCGAGACTAAAACAGCCAGCCTTTATCCGCTCAAAGGTTGAGCGTTCTTGTTCCATGTACGCAGTCACACACCGACGGTCTGTGGTCTTGGACACAGGTGACATACGGCGATAATCGCGAACAGTACGTATATCAGTCTTCGCTGAAGAATATATATATATAGAGAGAGTGAGCAAACGATACACAACAGTTACAAAATGCGATCCTTCAGTATCGGCTTGGTTGTCCTTCTGCTTGTATACCCAGCGGCTGGGCATGGAGTAGGGAGAAGCAAGCGGTCGGATGACACGTCTCCTGATCAGGCTGTGTTGGCCAGACTCACTGCCGACCTCACGGAGCTCCAGGCCAAAGTGACGGCGCTGCAGAACACTGTGAACGCCCAGGAGATTCAGATAAACGACATGAAAGGTAAGGTGAACCGCACGACCTGGGATCTGGTGTATGGAGGGAGACTAGGACGTACGCCCGAAGCTAGGCAATATTAAAAGAACATGAATTACGCTAATCTCGGACCTACGTCTTAGTCTCTCTCCATGAATCAAGCCCCAGAAGCATAGCACATTTGACTGTGTATAAAATATAAATATCGTACAAGTAATTTTTCTTTTTAGGTCAAATGTACTTAATTAATAAATGTATTTATTTATTTACACCAACAACAACAAAAAAACCCACACAAAACCAACCAACCAACCAAACAAACCAAAAAACCCCAAATCTACAACAAAACAACAAACAAACAAACAAAACAAAACAAAACAAAACATCAAAACACGCTTATCAGACTGCAGACAAGAACGTTTATTACGGAAGTTCCCTGCTAGAACGCATTATCCTCTCTGCTTTCTATCTGTTTCTATGGTAAATTCTTAAATTCTTGCAGGGAACCTTCTATCTATTCCTAACACAGCTCTTTAACCGAAAATTTGTCATATGTTGTTCTGGTAGTGCATTTTGAACCTTGAGGTATCTCGAGCCTTTATTAACTACCAGTACCTAGGAGTCCTTTCTGTTCTGATAACATTTATTTACTTTTTTATTGCTATTGTCGTGTTGTTGTTATTTTTTTTTTCCAGCTGACCGTGACCGGCATGTGGCTTTTGCAGCCTACATCAACCACGAACCCAATCTGGCGGCCTCCAGTGGAGCAACAGTTGCCTTTGCCGGAGTCATCACCAACATCGGGTCTGCCTACAACCCTGCCACTAGCGTCTTCACCGCTCCTTATGACGCCGTCTACATGTTCTTCGTCAGGGTCGACATCTCCCACGACTGCTTTGGTGTGGACATCCGTGAGAACGGGAGGAGGATCGCCGCGGCGAACAACGACGGGTACATCAGCACCCACGTGTCCGCAGCCGTGACGCTCAGTCTGAAAACGGGTGACGTCATCACGGTGACGTACTTCTCGACGAAAGGTGTCGTCGATGCGGGGATCGAGTCCGTCTTCACTGGGTTCATGCTGGCCTGAGCATCGAATCGTTTTTACTGGGTTCATGCAACGCAACCTTTGACAATCAGTCACATAGATTTTATTCTAGCTTCTAGCTTCTGCCAGACATCTTATTGTAGCACAGTTCGTGTCCACAACGATAGGCTGAAGCCTGCGTTCGTGGATAGGATACATTGTTCATTTTTGGAGATTTTCAACAACAAAACGCATAAAAAGCTGACAGTACTGACCAGAAATCCTCGGACAGCAGTCATTTTCCATTCAAAATAAATCAAACCATAACCCTCAACAATCTGAAAGTGTTAGCCTGGTGCCATATTTGTTTTGATTTGTCAGAGTGACGTCTCCTGAAAAAAAAACCCAAAACCTGCGACAGTGTCCGCCTGATATTTTTGCAGATCTGCCAGCGACGATTTTAATGTCGACCTGAGCAAGACAGCCGTGTCATGGTCGGGATTTTTAGTTGTCATAAATTTGATTGCAACACAAAATGCCACCCAGCCGACACGCAGTCAAAAACCGTCCCATCTTACAGCGCCCCAAACACACTTCTTGAATCTAGGACTCTGACTGGAGCCTAGCGACAGGCAGATTAATGGGACTAACTGCAACAGTGCATCGTCCTTGTCTTCCGCGGTACCCATTTCACAATGGCAATGTCTGGGGTCAGTACACAAGAACAAAAAACAAAACAAAACAAAAAAAAAACAATAACAACAAACAACAACAACAACAGCAAAACAGGTATAAATGTTTTCAGTGTCTCTTTTAAAGAGGAAAAAAGTCAAACCCAAACAAAACGAGAGGGACCCCCTACCCCCAACCCGGACACAGCAGCAGGGTGCGGTTGGGTGGGTGTTTGGGGGTTTAACGTCCTTTTCCACCACATACGGGTCATATCAAAGACGGGACAACGATGAAAAAGCCAGCACAAATATTTGGCCCCGGCCAGGATTCGAACTCACGACACGAGCATTGGAAATCCAATGCTCAACCATTCGACCACCCCGACTCCCACACAACAGCAGTATGTAAGCAGATAAGAGAAAAGGGGTGACCGACATTTACAGTTGGATCCAAAGTCGCTCACATATTTTTGTCTTCTACTCGACCTACAAACAGCCAATGAGGTAATTCAAAAGAATCCCTGTTACTCACACAAGCACTTACATCATTTTGTCGTCAATTGGGAGTAGTTCTCACCACCATCTTGGCTAAAGAGGCTTCCACGCACGTCTGCCCCGCAAAAAGGCGGAACCAGTCGGCCAAAGCATCAAGTTAATGAAGCAGGAACCACTTGTCACGCGTCCTACCACTGGCTTGTCAAGATGTGCGGAACTGACGTCCTAATTGGAAGACGACCAATCAGAGAAGTGCTTTTGTAACCGTTCGGGTGAGGATCAAAACACTCGTACTTAACGCTCTTTACGATTCATCGAACATCTCACTTCTTCGGTATCTACCGTCTTGAGGAAATTCGATACAACTGAATAATTTGTTTGGGTCATATTGGACAGGGATAGAAAGAAGTTCAAAGCGGTGTTTGGTTACTTCAGGGGGGATTTCTCGTCTTTCGTCAAGTCAATTTACGGACACTTTTGTGACAGAAAATTGGATTTGTTATCTGATCAAATTTGACAAGGTCGGCCAAATGTCGATTAAAAGGCGAAAGGCCTCGTTCTGTGCGTTTTGGGACATGCATCAGAGAAATTTTGTAGACATCGAATCGAATAACGGGAAGTTAAATTTCTTTGCACTTTTCACGTCGAATTATAACTTAGTACATTTTGTGTCTGTGGTCTTGCGTGAGGGTGTTTTTTTGATTTGTTTGTTTTCGTGGCTTTGGTTGTTCATTCACTGTTGCTGTTCGTTTCATTTTTGTTGTGTGTTGTATTACGTAGTTTAAAAACCACACACACACACACACACACACACACACACACACACACAACGTCCCCCGTTAGAAACTATAAAGAGTCTGTCTGTCTGTCTGTCTGTCTGTCTCTTTTTTTCGCTTTCTCTTTTATTTTCGAGGATGAACCGGTTAGGTATCTGAATCCCAAATCTGAAACCAACGTAGATAATTTCAAAACACACACACACACACACACACACACACACACACACACAGAAGGGGGGGGGGTCCGTGTGTGCTTGCTGCTATCTGTGCTGAAACTTACGTACATGTACCATGGCTTCAGACCTGAAATAAACTTTCCAGTAAGTCAGCCAGTATATCTCTGTCTCAGTCCCTCAGGGTCTCTCAGGCCCGGGACAAGCGGGCCACTAGCGGTGTACTAGCAACGGCACATTACACGTGGCTATCACTTGGCTGCCAGTTCCGTGCACACGAGCACCCAAGGGTGGCGAGAGGACTGCTGCCCCACCGAATGATTAGATTGTGGCGGTCTCCTGAGAAACAGTGTCTGTGGTCGTCTGTCTCCCCTCTAGTCATCTCGGTGGGGGGCTTTGCCCGTAATGACCGCACAAACTGTCCTCTATTGCCTCTTCAGTAAGGGCCGTGTACGAAAGTCAGGTCTGTGTGCAGTAGTGTGCGAGGGGATGGAGGTGAGAGGGGTGGGGTGGTAGGGGAGAGGAGGGTGGAGGGTAGGGGCACAGACAAGGCAAAGTGGTGTCGTCGTTGTTCCCCTCCCCCCCCCCAAAAAAAAACAAAAACAACAACAACAACAAAAACAGCCCAACAACAACAACAAACAAACAACAACAAACTCCAACCAAACAAAACAAAAATAACAACAAAAACAAAAACAAACAAACAAACAAACACAAAAAACAACAAACAACAAAACAAACAAACAAACAAACAAAAAACTCACTCCCCCCAAAAAAGCCACTCATTCAGCTAAACTGTACAACACCAGATGTTCACATCACATGTGAGCTTCCAAGGTTTGTTTCGCTCTGATGTCGATGTCTCCCTTTGGCTAGCGACTTCCTAGGGAATCGTAGGGATTCAGCGTAAGAGTCAGAGAAGAATCATTTCACTCACGTGCTGTGTCTTCAACAAAATGCACCCATCTTCACACACACACACACACACACACACACACACACACACACACACACACACACACACACTGTCATGTTGGATAATCTGCACAGATGTGCGCAGACAATATTTTCTCAACGATTTCATCCTCTCACTAGGTAGACTGATAGCGGTTGTTGTCCACAATGTGTTTTGTCTGGGTTGTACGTACAATAGTACGCTGGAGTGCAATAGCTGGTGTCTCGTACAATTTCAGACAACTGTTCGTTTCCACCTGTCATGTGATTATTTGGTGTCACCACAGCTGACAATGGCCCGAGAAAATCTGCGCTTGTGAGCAGAACAACCAAACTCTCACATATTGAGCAGATGGTTCTAAATGTTTATGTACCTTGCAGACATCTGGCTAGACGCAGTGATTTCCAAACTCTAGACAAGAAGTTTGCTGTTTACTTGGAAATCCTGATCTGTATCTCAATGTTCTGAATTTTTCAAAGGTAGTTTCTAATTCTGTTTACAAAGAAAAGATAAACGAGTCATTGTAAAAAGCAGAGCAGTTAACGTCCTACAACATTTAGTCCAACTGTCTGTTTATCAGTCAGTGTTATGCTCACAGCACCCAAACAGTACTTCTCTAGTGCAGCTGTGATTGTATAGACTATAATTATGCTAATAAATTGTTTCAGCGGAGCTTGAAAATAATAGCTTGGAACTTTCGAAAATGTGGCATGCAGATTTCATCTACTTTTAAAAATTTTACATTGTTGAATCTTGTCTGAATTAAAAAAAAAAAAAAAAAAACACCCGAGCAAAACGACGTTTTCTTTAATCAAAATGAAACAGACAGTCGTGTGAACTGGTTAGATCTTGTGAATTTTTTTCTCTGATCTAAATTACAGTCTAACGAAAGCTTTCTGTTTACAAGGAACTATGGTCTCTTTGTCCCACACGCCGAAGAGCAAATCACCTTCTCTGAATTCCGACAATCGATCGGGATAAGTTCTTCTCTCGCGAAATGGGTTTGCAAAAAAAAAAAACAAGAAAACTTCACAGTTTTAAATTGCTCTGCAGAGGAAGGCGTCGATTGCCGATGGAGACTAATTCGACAGAAGCCTGAATCACGCATCCGATCGAAGATTTTTTTAAAGGTTAAAGAAGAAGTCTTCGTTGATATAAATTTTGTTTTCTGGTAGTGTTCTTTGCTGAGTATAGGCTACTCGTATGAGCCTCTGTAAGAAGTGTAAATTAGAAACGATTATTTTACTGTTGAGTGGTCTGTGTACAGGGAAACAGAAACAACAAACGCTGGAAAAGACAATATGCACGTCAGAGTCATGCATATGTGCAAAAAGCAGTCAACGCAAAAAGCCCTTCAACTTTCAAACAAACTTCAACTTTCAACCCCGCATTCAGGGGCACGAACCCAGGACCTTGAGTCGGATGCTCAACCAGTTGAACCACCCAGCCCCCCACCCCCCCTATTCCCACCCACCAAAAAAACAAACAAAAAAAAAAAAAACCAACAACAACAAAACAAAAAAAAACTGGAAGACGGGCTGCTCAGAGAAATATAACTGACACACGTAAAGTGACATCCATGCCAAATGTTACAGGAGTTGTGTCCCTTAGACCGAGGCAGTAGCGTCCAGACACCGAGACATCCATCTTTGTCGTGTGCTGGGGGACACTCCACAAATTCATCGTAACACAGAGTGTTCTCTGACGACAAAGTTATCGACGTGAGTTTGAAATTATGGAATGGAGACAAGTCATCATAAGTTTTGAAAAAGGGGCACAGGGGATGTCGGGGGGATGTCGGGGGGAGGGGGGGGTGGGAGGCCAGCACAAATGTTTGGCCCCAGCCAGGAATCGATCCGAAGTCCCAGGCTTTTCCGTCCGGCTATCCCGGCTCCCGACCGCTGAGCGAAATGTTACGTGATCTGGTACGGCAAGCAGGATTTGTCCTACCTAGGTCGACTCCTAAAGCCTGCTCTTAACTAGGCACAGCGCGCGAAACATACATGTGCACATCACAGTCGTTGCGCTCGGTGTGTCTACTAACTACAAAACTGAACACAGCGGTTCTCGGTGACAAACCGATTGAAGATGCACGGTCCGCCGTGCACGGTTTGCACGCCGAGTGACGTAGTACAGCCAATCAGAATCTGTTGTGGAAACCACAGTCACAGTTGTGGCTATTTGAAATCCAAGTTGCTGTGATGACGCCAGAAGCGGGGGAAACCCCCAAAATCACAACTGTGTCACAACTGTGGACACAAGTGTGGCGCTCCGCAGTGCCCAGTTAAGAGCCGGCTTAACCAGAGCGGGTGTGCTATGGGCCCAATGGGGAGGTTGTTGCCGCACAGCCGAGATTCACCCACTTCACGGGTGCGACTTCCGGGGTGCTTCCCTTGGTATGACACGCCTTATGATCTGGATGATTACACGGCCGGTACCGCAGATGCCGTAGTTCCCGGGCCTGCTTAATGCCGGGATATTTATCACAGGAAGCGTGGAATGCGGCCCTGTCCCACAGTCCCGAACCACACGGACCTCCACAACATCATCTTACCAACATCCTCACCTCCATCACCATGCATAATTAAAATTGTGCAGGTTCCGAGCCCTCCGTGGATTCTACCCATTACCTAAAAGGAACACAACTGGAACTGGAAAAGAGTTGGGGCAGCAAATACAACAACAACAACAACAACAACAAACACAAAAAACAAAGGCTATGGTACACTGCTGGCCGGAGAACAAAGGGTCGTGGGCGAGAGGGTACAAACCAGTCGGCTACACATTTCTCTTTCTGTGCGCTGCTCTGTCCAGCAACAATCGTTGAAAATCCTCTTGGCGCATCGTAAGAAGGTCACAGTCCCACGGGGTAACGGTGAATGCGTCGCCCCACCTACACCACGGAACAAACAGCACGTCAAAACTGTCTTTACTGGCTCGGCAGAAACGGGCAACCTTGGTCTGTATTTCTTGAAAATGTGTCACCTCGTCTTGAAAATCCGGGCCCTCTTTTTGCACCTCTTTCCAGAATTTGGCGAGGAAGTGGTCGTAAATTTGGTGGTCAGCCATCTGCCAGTCTTTTAGTGTTTTCAGGTCGCTGTCTGAGATGAGGTGGGTAAATCTGGGTCGCTTGGAGTTCAGTTTGACGTGGATGATGTCTTTGAGTTGGAGACGCGCTCGGCGCTTCAGCAGGACCACGGACTCGTTGAAATGCTCCGTGACCATCACGAGGTCTAGCTCCCGGTCCAGCTTGGCGATGTGCTGCTCAACGGCCTCAATACTTTTCTGCTGCGACAGGGGAAGTCCTGTGTCAAACGCTATAGAATTGTAAACATGCTCCGGCACTATCCGTGCCTCGATCACCTTCCGACCAGTTTCACTCAGGAACTTTGCGAACCTGGCAGCATTCTGCGAAGCGTATATAGTCGACGGGGGTTCCAGAAAGTGGAAGTAATACATCGCAGACACGAATCGAGACACAGGCTCACGCATAATGGCGCAGTAGAAGGCGTCTTTGGGCATCACCTTGTCGAGTTCTGTGCGGTTGTACCTCATGTGGTTGAAGAGTACGTGGTAAGTTTGTCCCTGTCCCAAAGGCACAACGCGGTCTGCCCGGAAAGGTCCGAAGAAATTGAAGCCCTCCTCGTAGAGTGGTGAATCTTGTGGCAGAGCGATGTTGAGATCGTAGTGAAGTGCGTATCGAGCCAGAATGTTGGCGACTGTTGTACTGCCAGCCTTATGGACCTGTCAAACATCATCATCAAGAATATCATCAATGCTATCATCATCACTCATCAGAATAACTTGGGGGGGGGGGGGGGGGCTGGTGTGTGTGTGTGTGTGTGTGTGTGTGTGTGTGTGTGTGTGTGTGTGCCTTTTCTTGTCTTACTGGCATCATTTTCATGCCATTTTATTTCATTTATATCTTTCTTAACCGTGTAAGCGCTTAGAGGTTACTGAGGATAAGCGCTATATAAAATTAATGTCCATCATTATTATTATTATGTTGTTGTTGTTGTTGTAGTAGTAGTAGTAGCAGTGCCGGAACGGAAACATAGGCCGAAAAAGGTCATATTTCTCTACTCCTGGAAGCCGCAAAGTCCCGAAAATAGTCGCAACGGCCAATAGATCTATTCATTAGGCAAACAGCCTCAGAGCTTAGTTAGCGGCGGTGTTTTCCCCTCACAGTGATGTTGCCAGGATTGTTTTTCTTCGGCGATTTAGCCGAAACAGCCATGAAAGTTTCGGCTTTTTACAGAAAGTTTCGGCTGTCTCCGCCGAAGCAGTTTCACAAGTTTTTCGACTAGATTCCCTACTGTTACGTGCTCACTCCACCTCCATGAATTAAAGAAGTCAGTTCTGTAAAGTTGCGTTTTCTTGGAAATTAGTCCAGCCAGCACAGGAATCTCGCAGAAACGGACATAATCGAGCCGATTCACTCGTGAAAACTTCGGCTCGGCCAGCCGACATGACAGACAGATTATCGGCTTTTTCAAAACAAATTCGGCTTTTAGCCGAGATCCGACCCCAAACGACATCCCTGCCTCAGAACTGATTTCGACCATAGGGACTTTAGGGGACCTCTTGGCTATGGAGCAGACTGATCTAACACACCCTGATATGCTGACTCTTGTCTGCCCCTTACATATATTGCAATGAATATCTCTTACCTTGATGAAGACAATGTTTGTCGGAGCTGCATTGACTGTCAGACATTTAACAAGACCCCTCTCGTTGGTGCAGATATCTGACCGCAGGCGTCCATCACCTTGGGGCAGCAGACGACTGGAGAAACTCGTGGGTAGTTGCAGACTCGTGATCATGCCTAGTGTGTAGAAGACTGTCCTACAAAACAAAACGATGGCACGTAGAAACAAACAGAACCTTGGCCACTGTTCAAAACACCTGTGTATGATGTCTCACAGTGCAGGTTTTATTCAGCGGTTTCACGCCCACAGTCAACATAAACAATTAGGAGTCTTTGCAAGCTGCTGCATAGAAAAGGGTTACCTAGATATAGTGAATTTGGTCATTCGGTCGCCAGCGATTTTCGGCGGCAAAAACTTTTTGTGAAGTTTAGCTCTTTAGGAGTCTTAGGCTGCCGTCACACTGGAGTGTTTTTAGTCCGAGGTGGAGTTTCTTGTGTCTCTCGTGTGACATGCGACTACAACATGCCTTTAACAGAGATGTTTTGCTGTTTTCAATGTTTGTTCGAAACAAAACAAAAAAGTCTCGCTTAAGGCTACGTCACATGGGCAGTAAAATTCCCGAAACAAAGAACGAAACTGTTATTGAAAAAAAACTTGTATCACAAAATGTAGTCATTTTGTGCATGTCACGCATAGAAATAGCTTTTCCCAGCGTTGCCGCCAGGAGGTCGTGTATGCTCCTGTGCGTAATATGAGGATAGTTTATATACTTGCGCGTGTTTGTTGTCTGTGCCACTGTGTGAAAATGCATGATTGTGTGAATTGTAAGGCACCCTGAGCTCCCGTCGTCATCATCATCATCGTCGTCGTCGTCGTCATCATCATCATGGTCTTCATCGTCGTCGTTGTCGTCACCATCATTATCTTTAGCAGCAGCAGCAACAGCAACAGCAGCAGCATATGAACAAGGAAAAGAAGAAGAAAGGGTATTTAATCAACACCCTCCCTCCCGCAGGAGCTCAGGGCACCTTATGATAGATAAAATACAATTGTCTGTGCAGTATTAGGCCTATACTCTAAGTGCGTATTGATACCCTCAAAAGCCAGGTACTCACGCCAGTATGCAAATACGCAAGAGACGCGTCCGTCCCATTCTCTGGGTCGTACTGAAAGAAAACAGGAGAGTACTTCCAAAGACCGTAGATAATTTACGATCTTTGGTACTTCTGAGCATGTGGTAAGTTAACAATAACGGCTGCGTAGACTTTTATTCAAAGATTCCGGATTTTTAAATAGAATCTGCGATCCGTTATAGATCTACACAATCACCATAACAGCGATTTTACTCTTGAAACATTGATCACAAGCTATTTAGCTCACGTGTGTATAACGGCGAAAGGAACTGTTGAGAAACAACACAAATGACTCAGTTGTTGTAGGCAATGCTTATGATGAGCCCCTACTGAAGGATCTAACTCACGTCGGGTTTTCTGTCATCTCCTAACGGTTCTCTAGCCACGTAGCTTTCTGAATATTCATGATCCGAGACAATGACGGCAAAGGTAATTGACGTGGGCTCCTAAAACCTTCATGAAACAGCAAGAGACAGTGACGTCAGTGAGTGACGTCAAAGTACTATTTTTGGCCTTGTTGCATTCTTTGAATAGGACTTGTAATAAGGTCCCTGTGTGTGTGTGTGTGTGTGTGTGTGTGTGTGTGTGTGTGTGTGTGTGACTCTTTATCGATTGATGTATTCCGTAGTGTAGTAAGGACAGATAGTAAGAGAGACCTGTGCGTCTATTATCTCATCATTGGAAAATAAAGTTTCAGTCACTCTCTGTCTCTCTCTGTCTGTCTTGTCTGTCTGTCTCTCTCCCCTCCTCTAACTCTTATGTAATTATTATTTTGCAGCATGTATTATAACACACACACACACACACACACACACACACACACACATTCGCACTCAACATGTAAAACGCGGGCATTTTTTCTGCAGCCTGAGCACAAATTGTACCTGTAAGATGCGGTCTACTTGTATAACGCGTTTGTTTGTAACTTTCTTGTTTCAAGACTATACTTAATAAAATGTTTAGGATATCAGTTGACACGTTTTGGGGGGTTTAAATGATGTAAAACACACACAATTTGTGTACAGTACAGTTTTACATACTGCACAAATTGTACATGTAAGATGCGGGCTAGATTGCATAACTTCTTTGTTTGTGAATTTTATGTTTCAATACATTTGTATCTAGACTGTCTGGAGTATACGTGAAATGTCTGTTGGCATAAAAAAAGCAGAAACATCCATACAGTGAGGTACATTACAATTTAAAAGATAAGCTCAAATTGTAACATGTAAGATGCGGGCATTTGATGAGCACAAATTGTACATGTAAGATGCGGGCATACGATGAGCACAAATTGTACATGTAAAATGCAGTCATACGATGAGCACAAATTGTACATGTAAAATGCAGTCATACGATGAGCACAAGTTGTACATGTAAATGCAGTCATACCATAAGCACAAATTGCACATGTAAAACGCAGTCATGCATAAAGCGCAAATTTCATTTGTAAATCGTGGGCATGTCCTGAAGAGCACACAAGATGTCCTAGATGTAAAATGCGGGGGGTTGCCACAACTGGAACGGAAAAATGGCACACAGCAACGCATTGTTGATTTAGATGAAATGAAACTCAGAAATAGATACTCCCTCTCTCTCTCTGGGAGCTGGGATAGCCAAATGGTAGAGCGTTGGACTCTCAATGCTCGGGTTGTGAGTTCGAATCCCGGCTTGGCCAAATATTTCTGCTGGCCTTTTTCTCGTTGCCCCGTCTTTGATATCAAACTGGTGGAAAAGGACGCTAACCTCCCAAAACACCCCAACTCTCTCTCTCTCTCTCCCTCTCTCAACGGTTTTACCTCTCGATCAGGTAAATAACACACGACCAATTTCTGCCGTCACTAGGTATGAAGACTTGATTTGGTCCTCAATAGCAGTCTATTACTGGATAATTAGCACCCCCACCCCTCCCCTCCCGGAACGGGCGCCAGTAGGTGGACACATACCTATGTTTCACATGGTGTCTTTGGTGGATGGTTATGTCCGCGCTGTAGTATATTTCTTATTTAAGCACATGTTTGAAGGGTAACTGGGGTACTTTTGTTAACTTGAGACTTCTGTGTTAGTCATTTGTCAAAGTAGCTAAGTAATTAAGTCTTTAGTAACTGCGTGTGAATTCAGTGTATTGATTGAGTGAGTGTTTAGTTGTCTGATTCTATTTGTGTATAAAGGTAAAAAAGGAACCGCTATTTACCTGTGTGTAGGAAAGGGAGTGAATGACGTTTTGCATGCGTGCCTTTCTGACTGTCTGTGATGTGAAAGGGGAGTGAAAGTTGTGAGACCACCTTACGTAGTTACGGGGGGGGGGGTGGAGGAGGGGGGGGGGTGGAGGAGGCGGGGGGGGGGGGGGGGGGGAGGAGGGGGGGGGGGGAGGAGTGGGGTAGAGACGGGGGGGGGGGGGAGGCGGGGGGGGGGGGGTGAATGTGTGACAGTAGAAGGTGGCCACGCTAACGTTTTAAGCGTTAACTATAAAACTGATTAAGCAGCTGAGTTCACCATAGGCAACCTCAGAGGGAGAGAGAGGGTGGGGGTGGGGGGCATTCTCGTCACTAACCCTAGTCACGTGGCTAAGAGGTCGGGGTCGTACCTTTAGCCACAGGTCCAAACTATGTGTTCCTGGGTGAGTGAAAACTGTGATAGCGAGAGGTTAGTAATTGTAACCGTTATGTGCCTATACCCCATAACATTGGGGGCAAATTACTTTCCGCGCGAGTGGCGCTAAAAATGGCTAGAGGCTAAAAATCGTTTTCGCTGAAATAACCTTGGTTTCGACTTTATCACCAGAGACCACGCCACTATCTCTCCATGTATGTCGTGGACAACCGAGACAAAAAAAAAAAAGAATGGCTGTGAAGGCTTGCCTGTCAGCCTCCAGCCAGTCTGGGACCTGAGAGACAGACACTCACTGAAGACCGCAGACTTCCTCAGGCCACACCAAGCACTTGCCGATAGGCCAGTGAGAATCCTGGCCGACGCAATCGTCAGATCAGATCTGACAAAATGGTTGTACATGTACATTAATACCTAAGAGCGAAAGGACACCCCAGTGATGATCCAAAGGCTAAAGCACGGATGACAGAACAGACTGAGGCACTGAAAAACAACTCAGACCAGACATCTGAAACCTAAGCAGAGAACCTCTGACGTTGCCCAAAGCAAAGCAAAACAGTCAAGAAAACCTCACAATCTTCAAATTTGTACATGAGTTTATAATAAACAGCCAGCGCTTTACCATACAGTAATGAGTAGTTTAAGCACTTACTGTGCCGCGGGCAGTCTGTCGGCTGCGCCAACCGAACCAATTCCCCCTCCCCTGACCTTGCCTTCCCCTCCCTCTCTCTTCTTCTCACTTTCTCCTCTTCTTACTTTCCCTCCTCCCCTCTCCTGTCTTTTCACTGTTATTATTACGCTGTACGCTGTGACAGTATCGCCGTAATACTGACGTGAGTGTTCACAGGCGGAGGCTATATATATAGGCTTCTGGCCTCTTGCCATCACCTAAATATTTGTGTAACTGACCTGACCAGCGAAATAAAACCATGTTTAAATCAAAGCAAAACAGCCCTTATCTACCTCAAAGACACTCGCCAAGCCAAGCAGCCAAAGACACATGCCAGGAACAACTTGTCCTTAAGGGCTAAAAACCATAGGACGTGAAGCAAGCTAATGATGAACAAAACAAAAATGGTGGCAGTTTTGCTTCCCTCCCGAACTGCAGTTTAAGTTTTGGTGAAAATTGAGTAATATTTGCATCTTCTACAGTGATGTGGTATGTGATTGTAAGATTGCTGTCTTTACTTAGTGTAATCATGAGTAGAATGATACCACACTATCATCTCACTGCCTGACTACATGTAGGATGATTTCTTTTTCCTTTTGTATGTGTCCGTTCAAACAACGACATTTACCTCTGAGATTTCTAGCATGGCTACAGAGGGTGTATAACGCGTCGGATCTCGGCTGGCGACGCTACGTCTGGCAGTTTGAGTCTAATACCCTAGCACATTTAGCATTTCGTCTGTCTATGTAGATTGTGTCGCCGGTCTGCTGCACGTTTGTTTACCGCCGGTACTATTTTTTAGACACCACGTGATGTGTCACGTTGTCAATACGCAATCAAACATGGCGAGGAAAAATCGTCCGCTAGCCTCTCGAATGGAACGAAACCCTTGCTGCGACTTATTCACATGCACAGTCAGTGTTACTGCCAGAGTATGCTTGCCGCCGTAAACGCTACGTTATTCTTGACCATTAAACTCCCAAACACCCACACACCCTTACTTTTGACCAAATTAGACTTTTTTGTGGTTTTACCATTGTTCTTAGTCGCCACAAATTTGCCATTCCTTACCGGTTCTGTAGAGGCATGGACGCCAAGCCAAGAGCTATCATTGGCTTGGTGCCCGAGTTATCTGGTCAGCATAAGGCGACCCATAATCCCTTTATCCGTCAAGGCCAAGTTACCAGCTTGTCACCTGGTCGCGTGAAGCGCGAGGACCACGTCAAGGAGAGTCCTCCAATTGTGTGAGGCACGTGCGATTGCCGGTTCAAAGTAGTGCGAGGACGGACTGAAGAGGTGAACCATGATAATCACGAACCCGCAATGACTGAAACAGAATGTTCTTAGCTGTGCCCCACACCCCCACCCAACACTGTTAAAGATCTAAGCTCCCAACAAAAAGCTTTCCGACGTGCGAAATTTTTTTACAGGGGGTGGGGGTGGGTGTTTGGGGATTTAACGTCCTTTTCCACCACATACGGGTGATATCAAAGACGGGGCAACGATGAAAAAGCCAGTACAAATATTTGGCCCCAGCCGGGATACGAACTCACGACCCGAGCATCATAAGTCCAACGCTCTACCATTCGGCCACCCCGGCTCCCCAACTCTGTCACACCCACGGTCAGTTGCAGAGTTCACACAGTGTCCAGAAACCGGCCGCGACAAAACCGTGCTGAAAAACTGCCCCCACTTCCTATTGGAGTCCGTCAATGCGTGCACATCTGAAAGTATAGTAGCACCCTTAGCCTTATTGCGGCAATTTTGAAAAAAATCCCCCCCCCCTCCTCAAGCAGCTGCGTCTACAGGACCGTACCCTCCTCATATCCATAAGAGTACGACCACCAGTGAAACGTTCGGACTATGACGTGTTGCTGAGACGTGGGAACGAGGACAGGCGGGTCATCGTAAATCTAATCAGACAATACTTAGGCTGCTGATCGTGCGACCAGGAATCATCCTTGTAAAGTGTGAGACAAATCAAAATTGTAATTCCTAAAGACATTACTGACTGTAGGATTTCCGCATCGGACTAAGGCTGGATTCCAGCTTTGCTATTTTTGTTTTATGTTACGCAGTATTCATATATGTTTGTAATCATTGTTTATGGGCGGATGCCTGAAGAGCATTAAATGTCTGAGTCTGTCTGATCTCTCTCTGCATCTCTCTCTCTCTCTCTCTTGTGCACTCTCTCTCTCTCTCTCTCCGTGGGATTAAGTCAAACCACTGTAGCATGCTGTGTCTTATCGTGGCAAGTTTTAAAAAATGCCCCCCCCCCTCCCCCCGGGTCATATACGAAATAGACGAAGACATCCCCACAAGATATACGATTGTTATTGTCAAAGTCAGGCACAATTGTGTCTTGTTCCGTTCGATTTTGGCATGGCAAATATGGTCTACGCAATCTGCACTGGTCAGTGGCTATCAACTGCACAAAAGAAACCAGATTAAGACCTACATCATTGTAGAATCTTACATAACATTTATCCCACAAACATTTTGTGGCAGAAAATGGGATTGAAAAACGCTAATAAATGTGATTTCTTTATTAATGAAGCTGATTCCGGGGCAGACGGCATTCAGTCCGTGTTGGTAACCCGGCACAGAAGTTTACTCAGTGTACGTAACCGACTAAAAGATGCTGAATCTGGTGCGGACATAATCATATTCCGTGTCTGTATCCCACTAAATGAAGATAAATCCGGTGCAGACCTGTACTCCCTGTCGGTATCCCACTAAATGAAGCTGAATCCGGTGCAGACATTCAGTCGGGTATCAACACGGACTGAATGTCTGCACCAGATTCAGCTTGATTTAGTGGGATACCCGTGTTGATACCCGACTAAATGAAGCTGATTCCGATGCAAACATTCATTGCGTGTTAACAGCCGACGAAATGAAGCTGATTCCGATGCAGACATACCCGACTAAATGAAGCTGATTCTGATGCAGTCATTCATTGCGGGTTGATATCCAGTAAATGAAGCTGAATCCGGTGCAGACCTTCATCCCGCGTCAGTATCCCACTAAATGAAGCTGAATCCGGCGCAGACATTCACTCCGTGTTCGTATCCCACTAAATGAAGCTGAATCCTGGGGCAGACATTCGCTCCGTGTTCAAATCCGACTAAATGAAGCTGAATCCGGTGCAGACCTTTGTCCCATGTCGATATCCCACTAAATGAAGCTGAATCCGGTGCAGACATTCACTCCCTGTTGATAAAAGACCTAAATGAAGCTGATTCCGATGCAAACATTCATTGCGTGTTGATACCCCACAAAATGAAGCCAATTCCGATGCAGACATTCACTGCGTGTTGATACCCGACTAAATGAAGCTGATTCTGATGCAGACATTCATTGCGTGTTGATACCCGACTAAATGAAGCTGATTCCGATGCAGACATTCATTGCTTGTCGGTATCCCACTAAATGAAGCTGAATCCGGTGCAGACCTTTGTCCCGTGTCGGTATCCCACTAAATGCAGCTGATTCCGATGCAGAGATCCATTGCGTGTTAATGCCCGACTAAATGAAGCTGATTCCGATGCCGACATTTATAGCGTGTCCGACGATATTCGTATACACGAAGCTGATTCCGCCGACGCAGACATTCACTGCGTATTAATACCAGACTGAATGAAACTGATTCCGAGGCTGACTCAGACTGACATTTATTCCGTGTTAATACACGTAAAACGAAATCTATTTTTGAATGGTGGCATTTTTTTTCCTGACCTAAATAAGTGTCCACGCGGCCGAAATAAATATCATCACCAAAAATAAGCTTCACTAAATGGGATCGGATGTAACGTAGACACTGACTGAACACGTGCCTTGATGATCTGTACTTGATCAGTTGACAAGGCTTTTACCGGGAATGCGCGTCTGGGCTTGAGCGCTTTATATTTGACTGAACATGGCACTAGAGAACGGGTGAGCCGTATTCACGCACACACGGCATTTCCCGTACCGTAAGTAATGCAATACGACAAATCATGAATACAAGTAATGTGTGCCCTCTCGAATGTTTGGACCGTTTTTAAGAATTTCAATTGCGTGTTGATACCCGACTAAATGAAGCTGATTCCGATGCAGACATTCATTGCGTGTTAACAGCCGACTAAATGAAGCTAATTCCGATGCAGACATTCATTGCGTGTTGATACCCGACTAAATGAGACTGATTCCGATGCAGACATTCATTGCGTGTTGATACCCAGTAAATGAAGCTGAATCCGGTGCAGACCTTTATCCCGTGTCGGTATCCCACATAATGAAGCTGAATCCGGCGCAGACATTTACTCCGTGTTCGTATCCCACTAAATGAAGCTGAATCCGGCGCAGGCATTCACTCCGTGTTCGTATCCCACTAAATGAAGCTGAATCCGGTGCAGACATTTATCCCGTGTCGGTATCCCACTTAATGAAGCTGAATCCGGCGCAGACATTCGCTCCGTGTTCGAATCCCACTAAATGAAGCTGAATCCGGTGCAGACCTTTATCCCGTGTCGGTATCCCACATAATGAAGCTGAATCCGGCGCAGACATTCACTCCGTGTTCGAATCCCACTAAATGAAGCTGAACCCGGTGCAGACCTTTATCCCGTATCGGTATCCCACTAAATGCTGAAGCTGAATCTGGCGCAGACATTCACTCCGTGTTCGAATCCCACTAATGAAGCTGAATCCGGAGCAGACCTATATCCCGTGTCGGTATCCCACTAAATGAAGCTGAATCCGGCGCAGGCATTCACTCCGTGTTCGTATCCCACTAAATGAAGCTGAATCCGGTGCAGACATTTATCCCGTGTCGGTATCCCACTTAATGAAGCTGAATCCGGCGCAGACATTCGCTCCGTGTTCGAATCCCAATAAATGAAGCTGAATCCGGTGCAGACCTTTATCCCGTATCGGTATCCCACTAAATGCTGAAGCTGAATCTGGCGCAGACATTCGCTCCGTGTTCGAATCACACTAAATGAAGCTGAATCCGGTGCAGACCTTTATCCCGTGTCGGTATCCAACTAAATGAAGCTGAATCCGGTGCAGACATTCCCTCCGTGTTTATGCCCGACTAAATGAAACTGATTCCGATGCAAACATTCATTGCGTATTGATACCCGACTAAATGAAGCAGATTCCGATGTAGACATCCATTGCGTGGTGATACCCGACTAAATGAAGCTGAATCCGATGCAGACGTTCATTGCGTGTTGATACCCGATTAAATGAAGGTGATTCCGATGCAGACATTCATTGCGTGTTGATACCCGATTAAGTGAAGCTGATTCCGGTGCAGACATCTATTGCGTGTTGATACCCGACTAAATGAAGCTGATTCCGATGCAGACATCCATTGCATGTTGATACCCGACTAAATGAAACTGATTCCGATGCAGACATTCATTGCGTGTTAATACACAACTAAATGAAGCTAATTCCGATGCCGGCAGACATTTATAGCGTGTCCGGCGATATCCGTCTAAACGAAGCTGATTCCGCCGACGCAGACATTCACTGCGTATTGATTCCCGACTGAATGAACCTGATTTCGAGGCCGATGGAGACTGACATTGATTCCGTGTTAATACACGTAAAACTAAATCTATTTTCAATGCTGGCCTTTTTTTTCCTGTCCTAAATAAGTGTCCACACGACCGGAATAAATATTATCACCAAAAATAAGCTTCACTAAATGGGATCGGATGTAACGTAGACACTGACTGAACACGTGCCTTGATGATGCTGAACTTGATCAGTTGACAAGGCTTTTACCGGGAATGCGCGTCTGGGCTTAAGCGCTTTATTTTTGACTGAACATGGCACTAGAGAACGTGTTAACAGCCGATGAAAAGAAGCTGATTCCGATGCAGATATTCATTGCGTGTAATACCCGACTAAATGAAGCTGTTTCCGATGCAGACATTCATTGCGTGTTGATACCCAGTAAATGAAGCTGAATCCGGTGCAGACCTTTATCCCGTGTCGGTATCCCACTAAACGAAGCTGAATCCGGCGTAGACATTTACTCCGTGTTCGTATCCCACTAAATGAAGCTGAATCGGGCGCAGACATTCGCTCCGTGTTAGAATCCCACTAAATGAAGCTGAATCCGGTGCAGACCTTTATCCCGTGTCGGTATCCCACTTAATGAAGCTGAATCCCGTGCAGACATTCACTCCGTGTTGATACCCGACTAAATGAAGCCGATTCCGATGGAGACATTCATTGTGTGTTGATACCCGACTAAATGAAGCCGATTCCGATGGAGACATTCATTGTGTGTTGATACCCGACTAAATGAAGCTAATTCCGATGCAGACATTTATTGCGTGTCGGTATCCCACTAAATGAAGCTGAATCCGGCGCAGACCTTTATCCCGTGTCGGTATCCCACTAAATGAAGCTGAATCCGGCGCATCCACTCATTCCGTGTTCGTATCCCACGGGTGAGCCGTATTCACGCACACACGGCATTTCCCGTACCGTAAGTAATGCAATACGACAAATCATGCATACAAGTAATGTGTGCCCTCTCGAATGTTTGGACCCGGTTTTAAGAATTTCATTGCGTGTTGATACCCGACTAAATGAAACTGATTCCGAAGCAGACATTCATTGCGTGTTAACAGCCGACGAAATGAAGCTGATTCCGATGCAGACATTCATTGCATGTTAACAGTCGACTAAATGAAGCTGATTCCGATGCAGACATTCAATGCGTGTTAATACCCGACTAAATGAAGCTGATTCCGATGCAGACATTCAATGCGTGTTGATACCCAGTAAATGAAGCTGAATCCGGTGCAGACCTTTATCCCGTGTCGGTATCCCATTAAATGAAGCTGAATCCGGCGCAGACATTCACTCCGCGTTCGTATCCCACTAAATGAAGCTGAATCCGGTGCAGACATTCACTCCGTGTTCGAATCCCACTAAATGAAGCTGAATCCGGTGCAGACCTTTATCCCGTGTCGGTATCCCACTAAATGAAGCTGAATCCGGTGCAAACATTCACTCCGTGTTGATACCCGACTAAATGAAGCTGATTCCGATGCCGACGTCCATTGCGTGTTGATACCCGACTAAATGAAGCCGATTCCAATGCAGACATTCATTGCGTGTCGATACCCGACTGAATGAAGCCGATTCAGATGCAGACATTCATTGCGTGTTGATACCCGACTAAATGAAACCGATTCCGATGCAGACATTCATTGCGTGTTCATACCCGACTAAATGAAGCTGATTCCGATGCAGACATTCATTGCGTGTTGATACAAATGTACCCGTTTAAGTGAAGCTGATTCCGGTGCAGACATCCATAGAGTGTTGATACCCGACTAAATGAAGCTGATTCCGATGCAGACATCCATTGCGTGTTGATACCCGACTAAATGAAGCCGATTCCGATGCAGACATTCATTGCATGTTGATACCCGACTAAATGAAGCTGATTCCGGTGCAGACATCCATTGCGTGTTGATACCCGTCTAAATGAAGCCGATTCCGATGCAGACATTCATTGCGTGTTGATACCCGACTAAATGAAGCCGATTCCGATGCAGACATTCATTGCGTGTTGATACCCGACTAAATGAAGCTGATTCCGATGCAGACATTCATTGCGTGTTGATACCCGTTTAAGTGAAGCTGATTCCGGTGCAGACATCCATTGAGTGTTGATACCCGACTAAATGAAGCTGATTCCGATGCAGACATCCATTGAGTGTTGATACCCAACTAAATGAAACTGATTCCGATGCAGACATTGCGTGTTAATACCCAGCTAAATGAAGCTGATTCCGATGCCGGCAGACATTTATAGCGTGTCCGACGATATCCGTCCAAACGAAGCTGATTCCGCCGACGCAGACATTCACTGCGTATTGATTCCCGACTAAATGCCGAGGCCGATGGAGACTGACATTGATTCCGTGTTAATACACGTAAAACTAAATCTATTTTCAATGCTGGCATTTTTTTCCCCTGTCCTAAATAAGTGTCCACACGACCGGAATAAATATTATCACCAAAAATAAGCTTCACTAAATGGGATCGGATGTAACGTAGACACTGACTGAACACGTGCCTTGATGATGCTGAACTTGATCAGCTGACAAGGCTTTTACCGGGAATGCACGTCTGGGCTTAAGCGCTTTATTTTGGACTGAACATGGCACTAGAGAACGTGTTAACAGCCGATGAAAAGAAGCTGATTTCGATGCAGACATTCATTGCGTGTAATACCCGACTAAATGAAGCTGTTTCCGATGCAGACATTCATTGCGTGTTGATACCCAGTAAATTATGCTGAATCCGGTGCAGACCTTTATCCCGTGTCGGTATCCCACTAAATGAAGCTGAATCCGGTGCAGACCTTTATCCCGTGTCGGTATCCCACTAAATGAAGCTGAATCCCGTGCAGACATTCACTCCGTGTTGATACCCACTAAATGAAGCTGATTCCGATGCAGACATTCATTGCGTGTTGATACCCGACTAAATGAAGCCGATTCCGATGCAGACATTCATTGCGTGTTGATACCCGACTAAATGAAGCTGATTCCGATGCAGACATTCATTGCGTGTTGATACCCGATTAAATGAAGCTCATTCCGATGCAGACATTCATTGCGTGTTGATACCCGACTAAATGAAGCTGATTCCGATGCAGACATTCATTGCGTGTTGATACCCGATTAAATGAAGCTGATTCCGATGCAGACATTCATTGCGTGTTGATACCCGATTAAATGAAGCTGATTCCGATGCAGACATTCATTGCGTGTTGATACCCGATCGATTAAATGAAGCTCATTCCGATGCAGACGTTCATTGCGTGTTGATACCCGATTAAATGAAGCTCATTCCGATGCAGACATTCATTGCGTGTCGGTATCCCACTAAATGAAGCTGAATCCGGTGCAGACTTTATCCCGTGTGAATAAAACAAAAAGAAATGCAATGTTTTACATTTAGGATCATCGCTACCATTCGCATACATGTTAAAATCTGTGGGTGTATATAAAGCAAACAAAGCAAGGTCAAACACAACCAGCAATCAGCCAATCACAAAAATGCTTGCATCCAAACTCGCACTTATGTATTCCTGTCTGTCATTGGTGTTGAATCACCGAAAACCCTAAATTTCGATTGGGGTCTTGGGAGCCGCTGGGGGGAAAACCGCGTAGGCCTATATCCAGCGTTTGCTACCACCGCATGGGTAAAAAATAATCAGTAAAGTATTTACAATCCTGCGAATATTTGGTCAGGTGCGCCAGCCAAACCAGCCCTTTCTGTCTCTCTCCCTCTTCTTTCTCTTCATCTTCCTCCCTGTCCTTCTCGTCTATCTCTATTTTAAAACAACAGCTACTGTCTGTCTGTGCGCGATAAAACCTCACACAGCGATCACTTGTGGCTGTTCACGGGTCACGGGTATTGAGGTCGACCCCTGACACGGACGGAAATAAATCTTGGAAAATCGGAGTTTCACATCCTCTCCCCCACGTATCGCAAAACAGTTAGAACAGAGGACACCTTTTGGTCCTGAGTATCTCGTGTGTGCACAGGAGCACTCACAACAAAAACAAAGAAATCAGTTAGTGCTGCAGTCGTTTCTATGGACTATTTTCTTCACCATCCAAGAATTAAAAGCGCTAACTGAGGGCTGATTCAGGAAATGTTCCGTTTCAAAAGCATTTCACATTCACCAGTGCTAGTCCATATTTTTCCCTGCAAAATCTTCTTCCAAACATTTTTGAAAACATTTTCCACATTTGGCTTTCTTTCATAGCTTTGAGTCAAATAAAGTTGTAACTATGCAGTTTCAACTGAACTATCTAACGAACTTCAAACGGAACAGTTGTCATTTTTGCATTCACGTAAACATGTTTATCACAATTGTCATGCCTGTTGAATCACCACAAAAACGGAAGCATCGAGCCGTCAGTTGTTGGGGTTTTTTGTTTGTTTGCTTGCTTTTTTGCACTAAGTTAATTGTAAAATGGATACTGACCACAGTTCGTGCACTTGTCGTGAAGGGAAAAACTGTTTTTGTTGGTTTGTTGTTTGTTGTTTTTGCGGGAAAAAAAGTTTTCCGAGAAAAAGTCGGAACGAAAGATTTTTTTTTTCGCGAAAAAAATTGTTTTTCCTCAAGAATTTTTTTCACGAAAAATTCAAATATTTTGCGAAATAGACAATCGCCGTTTTTCGCGGAAAAAAATGACGTTTTTGCGACAATTTTTCCTTTTTCGCGAAACAACTGTTTTGTCGTGAAAAAAATTGTTTTTGTCACGAAGGAAAAAAAAAACAACAAAAAACACACACTGTTTCTTTACGAAAAAAAAATGTATCTTGTCATCTAATCTTTCTCCAGTCATAGCGTATTCCTTGTCTAGATCTCCAGTCCAGCAGAAGCTTCTTGAATCGTCTGATTCATTATAAAATGTAGCAGCTGGTGTGGGGCACTTCAGTCAGTGCACACGTACTAGAAAGATTAGAATAAACACTCGGGAAGCTTCATGTTGCGCGACTACACGAGACACCATGCTGGTGTGAACAGACTTAGCTGTGCTTGGTCGGTTTCGAATTTACCTTGCAAACTTGCATCTCCTTCAAAGCGTTAGCATGTTTGTGTCTTCTTCGGGGAGCCGTGGTGGCCGAATGGTAGAGCGTTGAACTTCTAATAATTTGTGCTGGCTTTTCATTGTTGCCCGGTCTTTGTTATCACCCGTATGTGATGGAAAAGGACGTTAAACCCCAAAACACCCACCCACCCTTGTATGTGTCTTCAGTATATGTGTCTTCATTTCTGAGTGAATTGACATTGCCTGCTTGCATAAAAAGACGCACCTTATTCTGTCGGCTCCGTGATCTCCCGGCGTACAAACTCCTTCGTCTGCTATGTGCAGCCGGTCACGGCTGTCAGTTTTTAGTACGATAAACGTTCAAAATATTCCATAAAGTGGCCCCCGAAAAGGATTATATTATAAAGCATTTACACCCCATCAAGCTGTTGTATTCCGACCCTTTTTTAATATCCAGGGTTGATTTGCATCTTGGATCAAAATACTCGTCCGGTATACAACAGCTTGATGTGAAATAACAGCTAAATAGTAAATATAAAACATGTCAAATCTTTACTGGGTTCCCAGCAAAAGGCATTGCCTGGTTTAAAACATAATTATTGTATTTAGCCGGTTATTTGGTCTCCTCCTCTCTCTATATGCGTTGGAGCCGCTAAAACAGTTAACTGGTTTCCAGTATGGCTGGCTCGTCCCGCCAAGAAGGGCACCCGCTTAATTGTTGTCGGGTAGTCGCCGCGGCTTTGCTCTCTCGTCTCACTTGGCTGGTAGCAGGGGACTTGGAGCTCCGCCCATTTCCTTTTGATCTCATCGTCTGACAGCCGCCAAATCCCTTCGCCTCTTACAGCTCCGCCCATTTCCTTTTGATCTCATCGTCTGACAGCCGCCAAGTCCCTTCGTTACAGCCGACCCAAGCACGGTGGCACAGGAATTGATGCTCCGCCCCTTTTTAGCAGTGCTTTTGATCTGATCGGGCCCAGTGTATACGCTGGGTGCTCTCTCTCTGGTAAAGCACGGTGAAAGCAGAGAGAGAGAGAACGAGAGCACTCTTCTAACCACTAGGCCGCCTATACTCCCAGGTGCCCCATGATCAAGGCCGAGTAGCCAGCTTGACACCTTGTCGCGTGGAACATGAGGACCACGTGCAAGGAGGGTCGGTCAATGTGTTACGCACGTGAGAATGTTCGCAGTCGTGCGAGGAAAAGATGAACCATTTACATCGGGGGGGGGGGGGGGGGGGGAATAAAATATTCTTAGTTCTGTTCCACACACCAACCCAACACTGTTAATTTTTTTTTTAAATGGTGAACCGCTGTCTGTGCAGTTACAGTTTCCATTTACTCTCTCTCTCTCTCTCATTGATTAATGAGATTTTAGGATTAATTTCGTCTGCCGTTGCAATACGGTAACACTGTGTTTGTTTCACCCTGAGCGATACTACGGTGTGTTAAAACTATACAGCAAGCAGGGTTGGGGTGGGGGGGAAGATGGTGTGACAGCAGACAACGACACTGTTTATATTAAGCGTGAACAATCACACCGATCAAGCAATCCGCTACTGACGACCGCCACAGAGAGAGAGAGAGAGAGAGAAACGAGAGAGAAGGCACTCTCCTCAGCTATACTCCCATTCATTATCCGCACGTACCCAATGATCAAGCCCGCCGAGTAGCCAGCTTGACACCTTGTCGCGTGGAACATGAGGACCACGTTCTAAATGCAAGGAGGGTCGGTCAATAGTGTTACGTGAGAATGTTCGAAGTCGTGCGAGGAAGAGATGAACCATTAAAATCATGGAAAAAATTAAAAAGGAAATGTTCTTAGTTCTGTTCCGCACAAACCCAACACTGTTAATTTTTTTTTTTATGTGAACCGTCGTCTGTGCAGTTTCCATTTAATCTCTCTCTCTCTCTCTCTTATTGATTAATTAGATTTTAGGATTAATTTCGTCTGCCGTTGCAATACGGTTACACTGTGTTTGTTTCACCCTGATCGATACTAGTATACTAGTAGCTCAGCTTGTTTATGCTCATTGAGTGTTATATAATTTCCGTCCTGCAATGATTTTTTCGCTGATAATAAACATGTGCATGCACACGTTAACCACAAAATGATAAGCGTCTGACGGCACAGCTTGTACGATTTATTATTATGAAATGCGCATCGTAAACATGCAAATAATTAAAAAGAATTTGGCAAACGATGAAAGACGGACGAAACAACAACAACAAAGGAAGGGAAGAATGGAAGGAAAAAATTCCTTCTTAAACAGTTTAGGCGCCATGGCGTACGAGCAGCTGTGACCGTTGAAAGCATGGACTAAATATATATATATCTCTCTGAAACACCTTGGTATCAAGGTTCTGGTAACTTGGCGGGGGGGGGGGGGGTGCTGAGGTGGTAACTGACCAAAGAAGCAAACATTGTACACAAAACCTCACCTCGCATCTGAGTTTTCTCCACTTTCTTGATGTGTATCGCACTGTTTGTTTAATACCCTTAAGTCGTTACCTTCATAGCTACGAATCTTTAATTAAATTCTTTCCTTAACTGTTTGGTGCGTGACAACTTTGGCGCTTCTTGTTTAACAAAACAAAACAAAACAAAAAACCCCAAAATAACTCTCTCTTTGTGGATTAATACTTCTGAGAACACTTCGCCACGGACGCCGCTCGCGGTCATGTATCGCAGTGGTGTGAAACGTCCAATGCCCCGCAGCAGACACCCCGAAGACGGGACACGCTGGCGGCGTCACGTAGACCTGATTCGTTTTTACCAAGCGGGCCCAGTCACAACAAAAAGAAATGGATACTGAATTAAAACGTACCCGGTTTAGCTCGATTATCAGCTAATCAGGAAAAGTAACTAAGGTAAAGAATCCCTGACCCATTTCTATCGGCACCAGTCTCGAAAGGTGTGAAGACTTGCCTTGGCCCTGAATAGCTGCGCCACGCCATGGATCAATAGTCTATAATTAGCTAATCAGCAAACACCCGCCTCCCAGCCCTTAAGGCTGGACACGTGCCTGTTTCACATGATGTCCTTACTAACCATATTTTTCTTTTCTCATTTCAATACATGACTACCACAGACGCATATTCATCATTTCAGATGAACTCTTCCTCGAACATCCTCACACATTTGGACCGATTCGACTCCGACTTCAGCAACGGGAGCGTTGCCTTCACGTGGTTCAATGCATTTTTTAGGTTGTCCCCCACCACTCTTGTGGAGGAACGTTAATACACAATTTTAGGAAGAAAACAACAAGTTTTCAGGCAGTTCCCTCCCGTTCTTGAACTGTTTTGAGCGGTTCCATTGTACCAATGAACTGTTTACTTTGTAAAACTGAATCTGTTTGTGTAACAGATCAAAGATACATCTAATCAAATAGGCTCCCTATCGTCTATTGGCGCTTGCAGCAGAATTATTACAATGTCTCCTATAATCCCATTATCCACGCGTGCCCCATAGCCAAGGCACAGTAGACACGGGACTGAGCTTATTGGTGTGCGTTGATTTAGTTATGGAAATATCTAGCCCCCAGTATTTGAAATATGCAATTCTGAATTTAGAAACTTAAGCGTTGAGCCGAAAATGTCAACACGTGGTTGTGATTTATGTCAGTGTGCGCGAGAATGTGTGTGTGTGTGTTTAATGTGAGGATTAAATTTTGTTTTCAGTGCCTTGGGCGAATTCAAGAAATTACGTAAAGCTCCTGAACAATACCCAGTTATTATATCCCATTCTCCTATTTTCCATTGGTTAATAAACATCTGCCCTCCAGGAAGACACAATGCCCCCCCCCCCCCACCGCAAACAACAACAAAACATCAACCAACCAAAAAACAAAACAAAAAACAACCCAAAACAAACAAAACTAAAAACACACCCCAAAACTACAACAAAGAAAATACAAAAAAAAAAAAACACCAAAAAAACACACAAACAAACAAACAAAAACAAACAAAACATTATACAAACAAACATAACAATTGCCTTTATTACGAACTGTGGAGAAAACGAACTTTACAAAGACTATGGATACGCTTTTAATATTTCAAACGTTACGCGCTGTCTCAAGAAAAAAAAAATCATGCTCAGCTATTTTGAATAGTCCCAGTGTTCGAAACTGTGTCCGTGAAATTGATCACCACTTCACCCCATAACCCCTACATGGTCCAACCCTTGTCGTGGGGTAGTGGCTTGTGTACCTCAATGACCCAGAGAACTATGCCAGCAGGAGCACATGCTCCTGGCAGGGTCACCCAAGCTGGACAGGTCGAAGGGTAGAGGTCAGACGAATGTGGACCACCTCTCCAAGAGGCTAAACGGGTTTGCGTAGGGTTAACAGCCCTACCTGTAAAAAACTAAGTTACTGAAGCATCGACAGCAACAAACCGAGACATTCACCTGGGCGAGGAAGGGTCTCCATCCCGGAGACCTATGACGCATTGCAGTGAAAGCCGAAAGGAAGCTGCAAGGCCGACCCCCCTTCTAACACCCAGGACAACAACGAGAGTAGCCACATGGAACATCAGGACAATGTATGAAGTAGGAAGGACCATACAAGTAGCAAGAGAGATGAAGAACTACAAGATAGGAGTACTGGGACTGAGTGAGACAAGGTGGCTACAGACAGGACAGCTGAGATTTTCATCGGGAGAGCAATTGCTGTACTCTGGACACACAGAGGATGGAGCCCCCCACACTGAGGGCGTGGCCCTGATGCTGGCACCGGAGGCACAGCGGGCACTCATCGGCTGGGAACCTGTCAACTCCCGCATCATCACAGCCAAATTCATCACCAAGAAAAAGACATCAAGCTGAACATCATCCAGTGCTACGCTCCCACCAATGATGCGGAAGAGGAGAAAAAAGATGACTTCTACCAACAACTGCAGACAGTGATAGATAGAGGAGGAGCCAAAGACATGACCATACTGATGGGAGACTTCAATGCCAAGATTGGATCAGACAACACAGGCTATGAGGACACCATGGGAACACACGGACTGGGACAGATGAACGAAAATGGCGAGCGCTTTGCAGACTTTTGTGCCCTGAACCAGCTAGTGATAGGAGGCAGCATCTTCCCACACAAGCGCATCCACAAGGCCACATGGAGATCGCCGGACCATGTCACGGAGAACCAGATTGATCACATCTGCATCAGCCGGAAGTTCAGGAGATCGTGGCGGGATGTGCGCGTGATGAGGGGTGCCGATGTATCATCAGACCACCACCTTCTTGCAACAACATTGAGACTTCGGCTCAAGAGGCACACCAACGCCAACAGCACACGGACCAGGTACAACGTTGGACTTCTCAGGAACACAGACACACAAGCAGCATTCCGGATCAGCCTTTCCAACAGGTTCCAGCCACTGCAAGACCTGATAGAAGACAGTGAAATGGACATCGAGACACAGTGGGAACACAGCAAGAAACTCTGGCAACGACACTGCGAAGAGGTCCTTGGCAAAGAAAGACCCAACATAAGGAATGGATCTCTGCTGATACCATCCAGAAGCTGGAAGTTAGAAAGAGAAGAAAACTGCACTGAACACGAGCCGAACAAGAAGAGCTAAGGCAAAGGCACAAGAGGAATACACAGCAGCTGACAGAGAAGTGAAGAGAGCACCAGGAAGGACAAAAAGACTACATCGACAACCTGGCCAGTCAAGCAGAGGAAGCAGCCCGACAAGGGAATCTAAAAGACCTGTACCAGGTGACCAAGAAGCTCGCAGGCAATTTCAGCAGACAGACAAACCAGTGAAGGACAAGAACGGGCACCCACTGACAACAACTGAGGAACAGCTGAAGCGATGGGCAGAACACTTTAGGGAGCTGTTAAATCGCCCCATCCCTGAAACACCACCAGACATCCCACCAGCTGAGACAGAACTACCCATCAACTGCGACAAGCCTCTAAGGCGGAGATCAGGAAAGCCATCATGACACTGAAAAATGGGAAAGCTGCAGGGCCGGACGAGATACCAGCAGAAGCCATTAAAGCAGACACAGAGACAGCCGTCAACATGCTGCACAGCCTGTTCAGCAAGATCTGGGAGGTGCCAGCCCAGTGGAAAGAAGGGATCGTCATCAAGCTGCCAAAGAAAGGGGACCTCAGGGACTGCAGCAACTACCGAGGGATCATGCTCCTGTCAGTGCCAGGCAAGGTTCTCAACAGAATTCTACTGGAGAGGATGAGAGAGGCAGTCGACCCCATGCTCCGAGACCAGCAGGCAGGCTTTCGCAGGAACAGGTCCTGCGCTGACCAGATTGCCAGCCTACGCATCATTGTGGAGCAGTCACTGGAGTGGAACTCCCCCCTCTACATCAACTTCATAGACTATGAGAAGGCCTTCGACAGTGTAGACAGAGAGGCGCTGTGGAAGCTGCTAAGGCACTATGGAGTTCCCGGGAAGATCATCTCCCTGATCCAGTGCACCTACCAAGACATGAGCTGCAGGATTGCCCATGCCGGCCAGTTGTCAGAAAGCTTCGAGGTGAAGACCGGAGTCCGCCAGGGATGCCTGTTGTCCCCGTTTCTCTTCCTCCTGGTCATCGACTGGATCATGAAGACCACTACAGCAGGCAGAAAAACGGGATACAGTGGACACTCTGGACGCAGCTGGATGACCTCGACTTCGCGGACGACCTGGCGCTCCTGTCTCACAGCCACAGCCAGATGCAGGACAAGACTACGTGCCTGGAAGCCACATCAGCCGGAACAGGGCTCAGGATCAACAGGAAGAAAACCGAGCTGATGAAGATCAACACCACTGCCAACACACCAGTCACAGTCGGTGGAGAGCCCATCAGGGAGGTGGAGTCTTTTGTCTACCTGGGGAGTGTGGTTGATGGACAGGGAGGCACAGACCAAGACGTCACAGCCAGAATCGGCAAGGCAAGGGCAGCAATGGTCATGCTGAAGAACGTCTGGGCATCCAAAGTTTCAGCATAAGAACCAAACTTCGCATCTTCAACTCCAACGTGAAGTCAGTTCTGCTCTACGGATGCGAAACATGGAGGACAACGAAGACGATGCAGCAGAAGATCCAGACATTTCTCAACACCTGTCTGAGGCGCATCTTCAACATCCGATGGCCAGAGAAGATCCGGAATGAAGAGCTGTGGGAGCGAGCGGGGCAGGAACCAGTGGCCAAGCAGATCCTGCGGAGGAAGTGGGGCTGGATTGGACACACCCTCAGGAAGCCAGCATCCAGCACCACACGCCAAGCCCTGACATGGAACCCGCAGGGGAAAAGGAAGAGAGGCCGGCCTCGCAACAGCTGGAGGCGGGACACTGAGGCAGAGCTATGTAAGCAGGGTACCAACTGGACTGGAGTGGCAAGACTAGCCCAGAACAGAGTGCGATGGCGAAGGGTTGTCGATGGCCTATGCTCCACGTGGAGCCAAGGGCCTAAGTAAGTAAGTCACCCCATAACGACCACAATGAACGCCGCTACACCCAAGTCAGAGAAGAATTTGTTTCGAAATAGCCAACTTGCGCGTAAAACTGGAAACTTTTTCAAGCACAGACTTTTCTGTCCGCCTAAATACTGCACTTTTATTTTATTTTTTGGACGGAATTTAGATATCAGCGTAACCTGAAGTGGTGAGGTTGAAACGCCTCTTCCCGCCAGCTGACATAAAACCCAGTAGATCTGCGACTCAATGGAAAATGTGTGCAGTTGAAACCGTAGGGAAAAGTATGCGAAACTGATGCTGGACCAACTTGCAATTATAAAGTGAAAGATTGTCGTTATGATCTTTCTTTGGAGTTACGAGCAGGCGACTTTTCTTAGGTCGTGCACATGTCAACAGATTTAACCAGAAAATGACTGGCGATTACAGTACACCCCAAGGCTCCATGACCTACACACCAACATGGGGGTGTGGGTTGAAAAGATCGGGTACTTTTCTTCCAGGGTACGTAAAGCGAGGTTTGGCAAGCATTTTTTTAAAATAATTTATTCACAGCTTGGCAGACAGCACCCAAAAGTCACATAGAATTAACACATAAAGTGCTTTTTCCACAAAAATCCTACCGCGTCGATTTCAAGGCAGACTTTTACAAATTTTTGTCTTGAGTCAAAATAGAAAATCACCAACAGTGACTGTGGAATGTTGGTAAAATAAATTAGTAATTTAGGGACACTCGTCTGTCTTCTGTGTGTCGGCTGCATTTCTTGATTTTACATAATTCATCAGATAGAGGAGACGTGATACGCTTCGGGTTAGCTTCAAAGAATTATCCCAAGCTAAACAATAATTATGCGGTCAAACTGTTCATACAACAAGATTCCGGGGTGCATTCAGTACGGACGCCAGTCAGTAGCACCGGTGATACTACGCTATAAATCTTTTGACTATGATTACTCAGAAACTTAAAGTCATAATTATATTTGAAATATGAGCGTGCGCGCTTCTTGGCAAAGGAGTGACGTGTTAGTTAAAGTGGTGATCTTGTTAATAAGTGACCCCTATTCTTTCCAGCGGACAAACAACGAAAGTTTTGAAGCGAGTAGCACGGTCTATTTTGACTACACCCGTCAGCAGACACTACAACTTCGACCTCTGAGAAAAATGATAGGCAGGACAGGATGATCACTTGCAGTGTTCTTCCGCAAAACACCGTGCGATACTTTCGTGTAATCAGGATCGCAGCAGCAAACCCGTTGGCGCGAGAGGGGGGGGGGGGGGCTGGATAAAATCAGCAACAACAGCTGACTTAGGACACGCAGACGATTCCAAATGTATAATTATAATGTACCCCTCCAGTCATATTTCAAGCTTGATTTCACCTGTCTGCTAGAAATGGCTGTTATACTCATTATGTTTGGCTTGACATTACTTGATATGCTTCGTTGTATTTTATTCGTTTGTTTTTAGCTTTGCCTTTTTTTCCTCTTTTTTTAATTTTTTTTTTTTTATAGTTTGGATCATGTAGTACTTCTTAGTTCTTTTTTCTGTTTTCGTTTTCTGTAGCAAGGACAAGTTGTAAGATAAGCACTTGTGCTTAACACTTATATCCTTGTAAAATAAAGTTCATTCATTCATTCATTCTCTGTTGGGTGGGATGAGGGAGAGAGCAGGAGGGGGGAGGGGAAAGGGGGGGGGGGGCAAGACCATGGCTTTGCCCCCCCCCCCCCTTGCCATAGTCACCTGATTTTCCAGGGGGGGGGGGGGCAAAAAGATACTCCCCCCCCTGCTTGGGTACAGGGGGGTCACCTGCCCCCATCCCCCCCCCCCCCCGGTTCCGGCGCCCCTGCATGTGCTAAAGGCACTAAGGCACTACTTGGACTTATTTTTGTCTGCTTCCGGGGTGGCCGAATGGTAGAGCGGTGGACTTCTAATGCTCGGGTCGTGAGTTCGTATCCCGGCTGGGACCAAATATTGTGCTGGCTTATTCATCGTTGCTCCATCTTTGATACAACTAGTGTGTGGTGGAAAAGGACGTTAAACCCCCAAACACCCACACCCCACCCACTCGTCTGCTTCAGAATGATGCCACTTGTGGATTGTACGGAGTAGTGGAAAATAAGGTTTACAGGAACAGCTACTGGATTTGGTGAAATGGTTGATTATGGGAAGTAGCAAACGCGAAAATTTATCTGATGGTTTTAAGCCGGCATAATACGGCCGCAGTAGTGTAGAGAAATGCATGCTGAATGTCACGATGAATGGCACAAAGTGGTCAGCCGACAGAGGCAGTTAGAAAGAGGTTAGAAGTTGGGAGTCGGCAAATGCACAGACTGGCTGCCGGGCGCACGGCGGAGGGAATATTGATAGAATCGGGAAAGAAATCATAGGAAAACGTGCCGTTGAGCCGCTTAACTATCTAGTGATGCACAACGTAATATGCATGCTGAATCTAAAGGTATATAACAACAGTATGGTGTACCGACGGAGTAGTGGAAAATAATGTTTAAAGGAGCGGATACTGATTCCGTGAAACGGCTGATCAGTGAGGTAGCAAACGGTGATGACTTTCAGCCGGAATGAAACGCTCATAGTAATGTAGGGGAATGCATGCTGAATGTCATGGTGCGCGACACAAGATGGCGTCAGCCGTCAGAAGTATGCAGAAAGAGGTTACAAGTTGTGAGTCGGAAAGTACTGATTGGGAGGTGCACAACTGACGGCGTGGATATGGGTAGGATCGGGGGGGGGGGGGGGAGTTTGTTATAGGTAAACTGGTCGTTGAGCCGCTTCGCCATCTACTGATCTGTAGCCGAGTGGTTTATACCATCTCTACCCTCGACTATAGCAGACGAGAGATAGCCCCGGTCAGGCTTAGTGTGTAAACATAGTTGCCTTCCCGTACCGAGAGGGCGCCGTGGCCCAACTAAATAAAGGCTGCCTTACACGTGCATAATTATCGCACCAGACAAAGGTTTATTCAACTATCAACTATCGGCCGTTAATCCGACCCGATAGTCATCCGCTAGTCTATATCCATCCCTGCGGACAGTCCCCTACTTGCCCGCCGCTTGCGACGAAGGCGCTCGCGCGTGCAGCCTGAAGCAAGTTCGCCAGGAACAGGTCACGTGGTCAGTTCCTATGTAAACAAAGATGGCGGCGCCGACCGAAGGCCTCGTTCGTGGTTCCGCCGCCATTTTGAAAGCGCGTTGTTCTAATTGGCCGTTTCCGAACGAGGCAGCCGGAGCGACTTCCGCATATGCACCGGAACGCAGCCGCGAGAGAAACGCGGGAGCGCGACACGCCGGCGCGCGACTCTTCCCGTTCGAACCTCACATTGTTGCATGCCACGTGTATTGTGTCTACTCCGACTGGCCAGCATCCCTAGGCGGACACCGGCCAGCTTATAAGTAAGTTTTTATTTTGAATTCACTCTCGTATTTTGTATTGCTAGTTTTGTCAGTCTTCTTTTCCAGACAAAGGTTTATTCTACCGATTAGGTTCCTTTGTTCTGGTTGAACACGCGGTCTCTGTCTGACCAGCCACGTGGGCGGTTTGCCGGCCTTGCTGTACGAGTGGTGTAGAGGAATGCATTCTGAATGTCATGATGGAACACACAGCGTGGTGTCAGCCGTCAGAGGTACTTAGAAAGAGGTAGAATTTCAGAGTCGGCAAAAACATAGAGACTGACTGCCGGGCGCACGGTACGACGGTGGGGATATTGGTAGAATCGTGAAAAAAGAACAGCATAGGAAAACGTGACGTTGAACCGCTAACTATCTAGTGAAGCACAACGTAATTTGCATGTCGATTCTACTGGTATATAACAACAGTATGGTGTAGCCGCCGGAGTAGTGGAAAATAAGGTTTAAAGGAAGAAGTACTGGATTCTGTGAAATGGCTGATCAGTGCCGTAGCAAACGCGAAAATTTTTCTGATGGCTTTCAGTCGACAGGACAGGAATAGGGCGACTTTTAACAACGTGTGGGACCAGCTTAAGCGCGACACGCCGGCGCGCGACTCTTCCCGTTCGAACCTCACATTGCTGCATGCCACGTGTGACCGTATTGTCTACTCCGACTGGCCATCATGAACTCAAATCCCTAGGCGGACACCGGCCAGTTTATAAGTAACTTTTTATTTTGAATTCACTCTCGTATTTTGTATTGCTAGTTTTGTCAGTCTTCTTTTCCAGACAAAGGTTTATTCTACCGATTAGGTTCCTTTGTTCTGGTTGAACACGTGGTCTCTGTCTTACCAGCCACGTGGGCGGTTTGCCGGCCTTGCTCTACGAGTGTATGACTGCTGGCCTTTGTTTCAGTGTTTCGCGTTTTTCGGCAAGTTTCAGTCACAGTGTTATGTCTGTAGCGGACAAATAAACGTCTAATGGGCCTCTGATGTCTTTCAGTCGGTATGAAACGGTCATAGTGGTGTAGAGAAATGCATTCTGAATCCGGTCATAGAGGTGTAGGGGAATGCATGCTGAATGTCATGGTGTGTGACACAAGATAGTGTCTGTCGTCAAAAATATGTAGAAAGCGGTTACAAGTTGGGAGTCAAAATCACAACGGCGGGGATATGGGTAGGATGGGGGGGGGGGGGGGGGGTGGGAACAAAGCAAACCACAAAAACGTTTGTTATAGGAAAACTGGTCGTTAAGCCGCGGAGACATCTAGTGATGCACAACGAGAATTACATGCTGAATCTTATGGTATATTAATAAATATAACACCAGTACAGTGTAACCGTCGGAGTAGTGCAAAATAAGGTTATAAGGTTTAAAGGAGCAGAAACTGGATTCCGGGAAATGGCTGACAAGTGCGGTAGAAAACGGGAGAATCAGCGGTAGTGTAGGGGAATGCCTTATGATGTAAGACAAGGTGGTAGGTACTTAGTAAGAAGTTAGAAGTTGGGAGTCGGCAAATACACAGACTGACTGCAGGGCGCACGATGTCCGGGATAATGGCAGAATGGAGAAAAAAGTAGAATAGGAAAACGTGCCGTTGAGCCGCTTAGCTATCTATCAATTCACAATGAGATTTACATGCTGAATCTAATGGTATATAACAGCAGTATGGTGTAGCCGTCGGAGTAGTGGAAAATATGGTTTAAAGGAGCAGATACTGGATTTGGTGAAATGGCTGATCAGCGCGGTAGCAAACGCGAAAATTTATCTGATCAGTGATGGCTTCCAGCTGGAATGGAACCGTCATAGTAATGCAGGGGAATGCATGTTGAATGTCATGGTGTATGGCACAAGATGTTGTCAGTCGTCAGAGGTATGTAGAAAGAGTTTACAAGATGGGAGTCGGCAAATACAGAGACTTACTGTCGGGCGAACGATGGTGGGGATATTTATAGGTTGGATCGGGAAAAACATGTTTGTTATAGGAAAACTAGTCGTTGATCCGCTTACCCATCTAGTGATGCACAAGGAGCATTGCATGCGGAATCTAATGGTGCATAATAACGGTACGGAGTAGTGGAAAATAAGGTTTAAAGGAGCAGATGGTGGACTGATGAGGTGAAATGGTGGATCAGTGCGGTAGGAAACGCGAAAAGTTCTCTGCCGGCATGAAATGGTCATAGTAGTGTAGGGGAATGCATGCTGAATGTCATGGTGTATGATACAAGATGCTGTCAATGGTCAGAAATATGTAGGAAGAGGTTACAAGTTAGGAGTCGGCAGGTACATCGGCTGCCCTGCATACGGCGGCGGAGCGCGAAAGTGAGATGAAAAGGATCGGGGAAAACTTGAGTTATCATCGGAATACGGGCAGTTCAGCCCCTTAGCCAACTAGTGATGAACAACGAGAAGTGCATGCTGTATTGATGTTTTATAACATCAGTATGGTGTAGCCGTCGGAGTAGTGGAAAATGTGTTTGAAAGGGACAGGCCCTGCATTCTGTGAAATGGCTGATGAGTGCTGTAAAAAACGGGAGAATCTCATGGCCCTCTGATTGCTTTCAGTTCGGTATGAAAACTGTCATAGTAGTGTAGTGTAGAGAAATGCATGCTGAATGTCCTGATGTATGACACAAATGTGTTGTCTGTCGTCAGAGGTACTCAGAAAGAGATTAGAAGTTGGGAGTCGGCAAATACACAGACTGACTGCCGGGCGCTCCACGACGGGCATATTGGTAGAATCGGGGGGGGGGGGGGGGGTATATCATAGGAAAACGTGCCGTTGAGCCGCTTAGCTATCTAGTGATGCACAACGAGATTTGCATGCCGAATCTCATGGTATAATTATAACAACAGTATGGTGTAGCCGTCGGAGTAGTGGAAAATATGGTTAAAAATTAAAGGAAGAAGTGATGATTTTTGTGAAGTGGCTGGTCAGTGCCGTAGCAAACGCGAAGATTTATCTGATGGCTTTCAACCGGCATCAAACGGTCATAGCAGTGTAGGGGAATGCATGCTGAATGCCATGGTGTATGACACAAAATTGTGTCAGTCGTCGGAAAGATGTTAGAAGTTGGGAGTCGGCAAATACACAACGGTGGGGATATGGGTAGGATCGGGGAAAAAAGAAAAGAAAAAAAAACCAACAATACGTTTGTTATAGGAACACTGATCGTTGAGCCGTTTAGACATCTAGTGATGCACAACGAGAATTGCATGTTGAATCTTATGGTATATAACACCAGTACAGTGTAACCGTCGGAGTTGTGGAAAATAAGGTTTACAGGAGTAGATACTGGATTCGGGGAAATGGCTGACCAGTGCGGTAGAAAACGGGAGAATTTTGTCTGATGATGATCTGATGGCATTCAGCCGGCATGAAACGGTCGTAGTAGTGTAGAAAAATGCATGCTTAGGCTGCAAGTATAGTGCATCCGTGTCGTACACGGCTGCACGGGTCTTGAAATTGAGTATAGTGACCCGTGCGTAAGCCTGCTGCAACACACAACATGGTGCGATGTTCTCCCAAGCAAAGCACGACATATCTCTGTTCGAGTGGTTCTTATCACTCTTTGTGTAAATAAACTGAATTCTCGCGCTCTCACTGCTTCAATTAGCTTTTCGTCGAATATGTTCAACATAACCGCCAAAGGTGTACCTTTCTCCTTGCATATTATTTTTACGAAGCATTCTACCTCAGGCTAAATAGTGTTTCGCCGCATGAAGCAGAAAGCCGCGTAACCAGAGACTGTCCATTCTCAAACAAATATTTGGGACTGGAATTGCACTGACATCAAATGTTTAGTTCACGGATTTGACGTCATATATATTTCTTTCTCTCTCCTACCAGAGCCAGGGTAGCGGAATGGTAGAGCTTTGGACTTCTAATGATCTGGTCGCGAGTTTGTATCCCTGCTGGAGCCAAATTGTGCTGGTTTTTTGTTTTTGTTTTTTTTTTTCTTCGTTGTCCCATCTTTGATATCATCCGTATGTGGTGGAAAAGGACGTTAAACCCCCTAACACCCAGCTGCTCCCTCTCTCCTAAGATTCTAGATCTGCTATAGCGGAGCGGATATAGTGTGTTTCACAGAAAGCACAGCCTATTGGGTCAATATTGCAGCAATGTTGCTTTTGCCTCGGAATCCAGGTACAAGAGTAGCGTACCGAACTGGCACTGCACCGCTTCGCGCGGCGTGCTCTATCGCTTTTGCTGAAGCAAGCTGCACCTGCACACGCACTGAATTGCGGTTCCAATAGAGCTGGCTGAGCGCGCGCGTGCTGCCCCTGCCAGCCCCTAGACCTCGCGCGTTATTCCACGCACGTGTTTCGCATTCGCATGCACATGCAGTCATTTTTGTGTTTAGACCATGGCCGCCATTTTGAAACCACTCTGGCACCGTGCATTTGGTGAGACCTCCGCGGCAAACGGTTGTAATCATCAGCCTGGATTTCAGGTATTTTTGTTTATTTATCAGTATGAAAGTCTAAGGCAAATTTGCATTTAATCACTGAAAACAATGTCGCCCGTATCCTACTGGTCAGAAAGGAGGAAAATCAGAAAAACAGCTAGAGATGACGTTTGTGCTAGTCAGTCTTGCTGATTGTCAGTGTCCACTTGGCATGATTCAGAAACTTGTTCAGGTTTTACACATGAAAGACAGGATATTCAAAAAGACCAAAATATTAATGTCAGTTCTTTCAACTGTCCTGGTTATACTTCATCTGAAAGTTGTAGTATAGAACTGCCCGCTACAAATGTACTGTGCGTAGAAACTGCAGGATCAAAGGTTGACCCATAACAGTGTCAGAGAGCGGCGCCATTGGCACCGTCAGTAGAAGGGGTTAACCAAGATGATAGCATTGATGGAACGTTTGATGTCGACGAAAAGGAAGATGATATAGGTATCTAGGAGTTTTTAGATGAAGTTGAAGCAAGAGACTCATCAACTGAAGAGGTTAATTCCAGCGACACAGATGGTGAACACTTCAGTTCAGCAGGAAGAAACACGAAAGATCCCAAACTTAGCAATTGAACTTCTTTTGTGGGCTACAACTTTCTGCATTTTCTGCTTTGTTAGTCATACTTGGCATTTTTCACCTGACCTCCCAAAATATGCAAGAACTCTGTTAAAAACACCTCGTAATACTGAAGTACTATGAAAGTCAACTGAAAATGGATCATACTTGCACTGTGGCATTTTCAAGTTTTTGTCCAAAATGATGCAACTTAAGAGATTTTCTTTGTGGCTGTCTTCCAGACACCCCTGTCATTTCACTATAGATAAATATTGATGGGTTACCTGTTTCTAAAAGTGGTTACAAACAACTTTTGCCAATTCTTGCAAGAAATTGCAAACCCTTCTAAAAGCCATTTAATTTTTTTTTTTTTTTGCAATCAGCTCTTTAGTAAGAATGGTTTAGCACTGAGTTTCTCCGTGTTTTTAATCAGAGTATTCTTTAGATGCAAGGGTGAAATATAGAAACACCATTTATAAAATGGCCAATGACTATTTTTCCATTTGCAGATTGTATTGGTGTATGATCCAAAATAAGTTGGATTCCTGTTTTGAAATGATCATCCCGGACATGACAGGTTTGCGAGACAGATGTACAGTGGTGCTTAATCAAATTTTCTATTTTATTTTTCAGACAAACTAGTGGAGCAACTAGCACCCCTTTTTTTGCAAGGGTGCATACCCGACTTGATGACATACTCAGTCGGGTCACCATCGTCGCTAACAGGGTAGGGAGGGTGGGGGAAGCCCTCAAAGCCCTACAACTTGGAGATGGCCATGTTGCTGCCCCAGCCCCAGGCACCACCTCCAGCTCTGCCACCACGGCAGTACTGTGTAGAAACGAGGGACGATCTGGAGCTGCTGAGCACCCAGCTGGGTGAGCAAGCAGAAAGAATCAACCAAGGCTGTAAGTAAATTTGGGCTTTTATGACTGTAATCATCTGTACTTCTTACCACAGAACCGCGGCCAGTTTATCTATCAGACTTGCTACTGATTTAAGTTCAGTAGTATGTCTTACAAAACTTGTTACAGTGAGTAAAGTGAAGGTACAAAGGAATACTTTAGTGGGTCAAGGTCATTGCCTTGGATTTTTGTAAAAAAAAAAAAAAAAAAAGAAAAAAAATGAGCCAAACGTAGGTGCACACTGATGAAAGGATGATTGCTGAGTGTGACTGTTTCCTTTAAGATGTTAATAAAATATAATTGCAGGTCTGCTGAGTATGACTGTTTCCTTTAAGATGTTAATAAAATATAATTGCAGGTCCTATTCCTCTCAGCCATCGGGAGCACCAGCCGTGAGGAAATTGTAAGCGCCAGCCTTAAGGAAATTGTCACAAAAATGTGGAAGAGAGAACAATTTTATTAAACTGCTGCTAAACAAACAGCTCTGTGATGAAAAGAATCACGTGTTTGGATTTTGGGTGTATAACAAGCACTGTTGTATTTGTTATTAGTCAAAATTAGGGGAAATTTTTTTATTAGGGCGGGGGGGGGGGGGGGGTAATTAACCGGGAATTTTTTTTCTCTCTCTCTCTCTCTCTCTCTCTCCCTGTAGATCCGTGTACTTAGGTAAATTAGTACAGTTTAGAATTTTTTCTGAGAAATTGTAAGTTACTGAGTAAAGTATATAATACTGATGTTGCCAGGCAGGTCTGACAGTTACGAGAGTTATCATATTTAATTGTAATTCCTACACATGCCATTACATATTCCACTGTTTTGTTCCAAACAGGGTTTCGCATTCCCCTTTCTGTTTTACAGAGTCGGTGAGGCAGAAGCACCCTGATGCTACCCTGGTTCAGCTAGATGCCTTAACCGCTATTTCGTCACGCGGTCAAGTGATGAGGGGGACAAAAGCAGGAGCGAGAGAAAAAGAAACGCCAGCAGAGAAAGATGGAAAATCAATATAACAAACAAACCTGACATATCTTTTTGACTTTTTTCGTTATTGAATGAAAGTTGAGCGCATGATGTCTTGTGTCATGGTTTACCTGCGATACTGTAAAAATTCCTACATTGTGTACCCGAATGTTTCAGGATCTACTCAATCTAAAATTCAGCCAGTACAGGATCCATGCAAGGAAGACAGACATTGCTCTAACACTGGATAAACATTGCATCCAAGAACAATCCAATATTGCATTCGAAGCATATCCAATCTTTAGCCCATGTTGGAGTAATACGGGACTAATATTGGACTAGTATGAGATAAAGATTTGATTCAATGAAAAATCCAATATTGCTCCAATATTAGACCAATTTGTTCTTCCAACATTGGTCCAATATTGTAAATCAACATTGCCCAATTAAAAGAGCCAATATTGGGGTAATATTGCTGTGCTGTCTGGGTTGGTAGGTCTTACAGACTTGACAGGGGGGTGGACCTGCAACAATACACAGACAAAATAACTGAAATTTGGAGAAACAACTTGATGGGATGGGGCCATTCCTCCTTGTTTGTTGACGAAAGTTTCCTTATTCTACCGACTTCTATGTGTTATCCATCATACCCTACTGCAGAGATATGAATTAGGAATATTTTGTGTTGGTGCAAAGCCATCAGCTAAAGGTAGTGAGTTCAAATCCCAGCCAAATATTTCCCCGTCTTTGACATCACCCGTATGTGGTTGAAAGTGATGTTAAATGCACAAATACCAACCCACCCATTTAAAACGCTAGATGGATAAGTGGCACATCATCCCATTTTGCTCAAAAACTGTTTTTTCATACTTATACACTCTACCTTTCAGTACAAAATTGATAAATTCTGATAAATGGAAATACACAAAAGACTAAATGTGCCTGCATGTGTAAACAGCAATGTCTGTGAGATAAAGATCGGTTAAGCGCAAAATCCGTATGTTAAATACAGACATATTTACACACTTGTCACACGGTAGCATGTAAAATGTCGGCATGAGGTAATAAAACAAAGGCATGGCTTCATATCCGGAAAATGGCGGTCATATAGAATTGGCTGTATTTATATTAAAGAGTTAAGTGATAAATTATGCGTGTCTGGCAAATGCCGCACCCGATACTGTGAAAATGAATGTGTGTGAGATCACAAAACGTGAAGTGCAAAATTTACATGTAAAAGGAAGACATGTGTATACACACTTTACACATTCTACCTGTAAAATGCGGGCATGAGCTAATAAAATAAAAGCATGGCTTGCTATCCGGGAAACGATGGTAGTATACAATTGACTGTAGTTATATGAACGGTTTAGATTATAAAATATGCGTGTATTGCAAAAGCCGCACCCAGCATAGCGAAAATAAATGTGTGCGAGATCACAAAACGTGAAGCGCAAAATTTACATGTAAAATGAAGGCGTGTGCATACACACTTACACACTTTACACACTTGTGTTACACACTACCTGTAAAATGCGGACATAACCAATTTTTGCTCAAAACCAATTTTTTAGAGGTTTTAGATGCCCCTGATAACGTTCCAATTAAACCGCAAAATGCGGTCGACCGCATCTTGCAAGATGCCCGCGTCTTACATGAGTGATTTGTGCGTAAGCCCGCATTTTACAGGTAAAACGCACTCACACACACACACACACACACACACACACGCCACCCTCCCCTCCCCCCAACACGCACACACAAAAACACCCACACATACTGGATCCAACTTTCATTTAACAAATCACTTTATTCGACAAACACATTTTCTCTTATTGATCGGAGATGATGATGGCAAATATAACACCGTAAATATTTCCTTTGAATGCATGTGTCACACCCACATTGTGAAATTGCCTAATTCATGAAACAGGCAGCGACTTTGCCTAAAGTGAGAGCTAGGGAGCATGTATATACATTGCTGAAAATGTGTAATGATTTTGAAAAGTTCCCTGTTTCAGAAACCACGCAGCTTAATTCATGAAATAGACTACATGTTTCATGATTTAGAAAGAAGTGCCTAGTTCCGGAATTGGGCAAAATCAAGAATATGGGGGGGGGGGGGGGGGGGGGGGCAAAAAAAACAAACAACAAAAAAAGACATTACCACCTCGCACATTAACCTCTAGTCCACAAAGCCTTTTTTTATTTTTTATTTTTTACATGGTCTTGTGTTTAAAACAAGTGTGTGAATTCGGGTCAGTATCTTGGATGCATGGATGCAGATGAATTACGCATTGAGGATTTGCATATGCTGTGCAGCGGACGCCAAAGGTGGGAATGACTGGGTCTGGGGTTGTCTAAGGGTGTTCGTCTACTCAACAGTTTTTTTTCTTTCTTAATTTAGGCGAAATGCTGTTGGTAGATGGCCTTAGCATTTCAAGTTGAGTTTCAATTCCATCGCGTGAGATTCTGGGGTTTCTCTTCACTGTTCAAATACGTGAAACGTAGAGGAATGACCTAAAGTATCAGAAAGAACTATGGGATCGACTTAAATTTTGATGTCAAACCGACAGAGTGCTTCTCTCATACAAACTGGTACATAATTGGTACAACTTTGGGCTGTTCGTCGTTACATTGCAGCGCCAACCTTTTTTTTTTAACGTGCATGCATAATAATAATAATAATAATGCGCTTATCCACGGGGAACGAGCTCAAGGCGCCTTACAATCTAAAACCGAAGTAAAAATAAAAAATATAAAAAATAAAAATAAAAACAACCCATGCACTCAATGTACACTACGTAAGAACAACTAAAAAAGTAAAAGAGCACACACACACACACACACACACACACACACACACACACACACACACACACACACACACACAAACAAAAACAACACAACTGAGTAGAAATGATAAAGGATAGGCAGAGACAATGAAAAACCAAGAACAAGTGCCAGTGATACCCCCCCCCCCCCAAAAAAAAAAAAAAAAAAAAAGGAAAAAAAAAAGGAATGAGCCAGATAAAACCTACATGCACCTGCATGCATCATCTGTATTAGTTGTCCGTTCCGCGGTCCCTCCCGTTTGGAATTGGGTTCTTAACGTGCACACTTGATATTGTACGTGAATTTGATGCAGTCTGTTAAGGAAAAATCCCACCAAATCCCATAGATTCCTGCCCACCTGGGATTCAAAACCGGATCTTCACGATTCGTTACGACTTCAGATTCCGAAGCGGACGCCTTTCCACAATCGGAAATCTCTTGTCATATTCCAACTTGCACGTCGATCGTCATGGGCCCAGTGTCCGTTTCGCAGGTACGAATCCGTCTCGAACAGACATGTCACATGTTCACACTTTACTGCGCAAGAAATAAGCGAAGTGTAAATCGACGGTGCAACATTGTCAGATTTCTTATCGTAGAAAAGTAACTATACACTTCCAAAGATTATATTCCAAAAATCTCAACTGCTCGAAAGTCAGTAATGACGCATACATTATTCTGAACTTCTGACTTCAGTCCACAGATGACGCGAAAGTAATGCGTCTGTTCTGTGCTTTGAAACTAAATTCTCTGGCTGAAATTGGAAGCAACCTTGCAAATGACCTCACAGAAGTACGTCGAGTCAGATTGCAATACAGTTCGGAACTTAGCCCGGAAAATTCAACACAGACATGAGGTTGCCTGCGTGATGCGCACCAGAGAGCACATGCCTTTTTGCCGGGCTGAGCCCTGAACTGAATAATACTGTTTCCGTCGTATTGTCAACACAGCATATCTGTTGAATACCAGTACGGTTCAAAGTGTATGAACGTTGGAAGAGGCATTCAGCAATTGCAGCAAAACCGTCCCAAACATTCCAGTTTTATGTCAACAACCCCTGCAGAAGGCGATGAAGTTATTAAAGCTTGGAAAGTAACACGGTACCCAACAGTCCTCGGAAATTCGCAGAGGGCGGAGTTATGAGAAGGTGAAAGAAACGCCGGGATTGTTCCACCAGTCCAGTCGATGGCCTGTTCAGTTCCAGATGGCATCACTGCGTTCGGGAAATCTCATACCATTCCCCCATCTCACCCCATCACTCAGATGTCTCCCCAGCATCGTCTCTGAGTGTGTTCCTATGTTTGTTTCGCAAGGGCCCTGCTACACCGTTTTTGGTTAGATCAAAGACCTTGGTACAGGGAAGTCTCATAGCATTCCTCGATCTCACCCCATCACTCAGATGTCTCCCCAGCATCGTCTCTGAGTCTGTTTCTGTGTTTGTTTCGCAAGGGCACTGCTACATCTTTGTTTTTTGGTTAGATCAAAGATCTTGGCAAAGAGAAGTCTCATACCATTCCTCTATCTCACAACATCACGCAGATGTTTCCCCAGAATCGTCTTGAATCTGTTTCTGTGTTTGGTTCGCAAGGGCACTGCTACATCTTTGTTTTTTGGTTAGATCAAAGACCTCGGCTAAGAGAAGTCTCATACCATTCCCCTATCTCACACCATCACGCAGATGTCTCCCCAGCATCGTCTTGAATCTGTTTCTGTGTTTGGTTCGCAAGGGCACTGCTACATCTTTGTTTTTTGGTTAGATCAAAGACCTCGGCTAAGAGAAGTCTCATACCATTCCCCTATCTCACACCATCACGCAGATGTCTCCCCAGCATCGTCTTTGAATCTGTTTCTGTGTTTGGTTCGCAAGGGCCCTGCTACACCGTTTTTGGTTAGATCAAAGACATTGGTTAAGAGAAGTCTCATACCTTTCCCCTATCTCACACCATCACTCAGATGTCTCCCCAGCATCGTCTCTGAGTCTGTTGCTGTGTTTCTGTGTTTGTGACGCAAGGGCACTGCTACACCGTTTTTGGTCAGATCAAAGACCTTGGCAAAGAGAAATCTCATACCATTCCCCTATCTCACACCGTCACTCAGATGTTTCCCCAGCATCGTCTCTGAGTCCGTTCTTGTGTTTGCTTCGCAAGTGCCCTGCTACACCGTTTCTGGTCAGATCAAAGACACTGGTTAAGAGAAGGTCTTTGGTTAGACCGTTGACGTGGTGCTGACTCTTGTTTGCAGTCACAGCGTACAGAAAGCTATGCTTGCCTGGTGCATAGATCCAAATCTGTTCAAGCGGCGAATTACACTCTGCAACAGGCGGGAGTGGGTGAATGCTGTAAACGTAAGTTCACATCCTTAACGACAGAGGGCATTGAAAAAAAAAACCAAAAACAAACCAACAAACAAAAAACAACAAAAAAAAGTTGACCCTCACAGGCTTCAGGAAAGTTACCTCATCGCTGAGTCACTTCTCCCGCAGCCCTTTTCTGCATAAAAGGCCGAAAGGTGTATAGACTGGTTGACAGACCTTTGTCCCCAATCACTCTTGTGGCGGCGATGTCAATCCACAACGCCCCGAGTTAGGTAGACAACCAACAAGCGCGAATATTGCAGTCAACACTCTTACGTATACGCGCCCGGGTTTTGAACCCCACATCTCCCTACGTACAGCAAGTCCGGGTCCACCTTGCCCTCGAGTCCTGGGATGATCTTGACCATCTCCTCCACGTCCTCGTTCCGCTTGAGGAACAGCGTGATGCCCCCCACGGCCGCCATTTCCGTTGCTAGGAAGCCGACCCCTGCTGTGAAGAAGGACCAGCCATAGCTGTAACTGAAGCCGCCCTCCTCCTGCATGGTACTGCTGCGGTACCCCACCTCGTCATTAACGGCCGAGATGAAGAGAATCATGCCCACTGCCAGCGCTAGGCCTGTCGACAGAAAGCACACACCATGAACATGATCATGGTCAATCAACGACGCCAGCGCTAGGCCTGTCGACAGATTAAAGCACACACCATCAACATGATCATGGTCAATCAACGACGCCAGCGCTAGCCCTGACAGATTAAAGCACACACCATCAACATGATCATGGTCAATCAACGACGCCAGCGCTAGGCCTGTCGACAGATTAAAGCACACGCCATCAACATGATCATGGTCAATCAACGACGCCAGCGCTAGGCCTGTCGACAGATTAAAGCACACACCATCAACATGATCATGATCAATCAACGACGCCAGCGCTAGGCCTGTCGACAGATTAAAGCACACACCATCAACATGATCATGATCGACGTCACTTGTTCCCAACTGTTGAGCGAAGGTTTTAGGATTACATGGCAGTTGCCGAACAAGATTACATTTGACATCATTGTTGGGGTTCTCGGTTCTCATGCTTTATTTTTTTTTTTTAAACACACACACACACACACACACACACACACACACACACACACACACACACACACACACTCACAAACCCCACAAAAACAAACAAACAAACAAACAACACAAAAAGCTTTGCAATATCAAACGCACTACAGTTTAACAAGTACAACATGATCACGCTGCTCGCTGACAGTGTGGTTTCCACTAGTTCACGTCAGCTGCAGTTATCTGGGAATCCTGTCTCGTGTGACAGGACAAGGATACTTAACTGCTGGCACTAAATGAGACATACGGCGCTGCCAGTTAATGTTCGGACGCCCCATGTACGTCATCAAAGACACGCCAGCTGCCCACTTTACTGAGGAACCCGCACACCTAAGGGAGACAAATTGCCATGCAGGCTTACCGCCCGTTACAGCGAGAATTGCATCTCTCTCATAAGGGGATTCTTTATTTTGCGGTCTTCCTGCTTGCGGAGCCAAATGAGGAATAACATTACATGGTCTGGGAAATCGTCTTCTGGACCATGTTTTCTGGATTATCTCTCGTGGGTCCAGTATGGAGACAAAAATAAAAGCCAAGTGTTGGCGCGTTTTCAACAGACGGTCAAAATTACTTTCCTTCTGTCTGACTGCTTTTTTTTAACACCTTTCCTTCTCTGCTATTTATATGCAAAATAGAGAAAATCAGAATAGCGAAAATGGCCATCCTATTTTGCGCCTTGCTGGTTTGTGTTTCAGTGTGTGTGTGTGTGTGTGTGTGTGTGTGTGTGTGTGTGCGTGTGTGTGCGTGTGTGTGTGTGTGTGTGTGTGTGTGTGTGTATGTGTGTGTGTATGCGCGCGCGTACGTGTGTGTGTGTGTGTGTGCGAAATCAAATTTTACACATCGTGTTGATAAACTGCAACCTGGTCAGACACGTCAACACTACAACCGCTCACTAAAGACATTGCATAAATATACAAAATTTGACACGGTTCACCAGCACCGACTCCATGGAAGCAGGCAGTCCCACCGGCAATCAAGAAATTACAGGACGGCCTTCAATGGGTTTCCTGCTTCATTTTTTATGACCCTACCGGCGCCAACAGTCCTTCTGATAGGACCTTGGGGACACTCTCATGGACTTGCAGACTCTTGTGGAATTCCAGAAGACATTTGTCACGTGCCCGGGTCACGACAGCAGAGACTGATGACACCATGGAAGCAAAAAAAACATTTACATTTTCCGAAAGGTACGGTTCAAGGACGAACAGCCGGTTTGGAACTGGAAGTCGTTTGCCCCCAACTCCTGCGACTACGAGCAGAGGCAAACGTGACATGCTGTCTCCCTATCGTATGGAGTAGGGTAGAGCAGATCTGAGCAGAGTTTGGTAGATTAGTGTAGAGTAGCGTAGAGCAGGGTACAGCAGCGTAGAGCAGGGTACAGCAGAGTAGAGTAGGGTACAGCAGAGTAGAGTAGGGTACAGCAGAGTAGAGTAGGGTAGGGTAGAGTGGGGTAGAGTAGAGTAGGGTAGAGCAGAATAGGGCAGGGTAGAGTAGAATAGGGTACAGCAAAGTAGGGCAGAGTAGGGTAGGGTAGATTAGTGTAGAGCAGCGTAGAGTAGGGTACAGAAGAGTAGAGTAGGGTACAGCAGAACAAGGCACAGTAGAGTAGAGTAGGGTAGAGTAGAGTGGGGTAGAGTTGAGTAGGGTAGAGTAGAGTAGGGTAGAGCAGAATGGGCAGGATAGAGTATAGTAGGGTACAGCAAAGTAGGGTAGAGCAGAGTAAGGTAGAGCAGAACATTCGGCTATCCCGGATCCCAGCGCATGTCGACCGAAAGCCAGGCCAGACAGAAGGCTGAGTAAGTGCACGTTATTTTTTGTACAAGAAATGGATGGGCTAGATCAGCATGTCAGACGTTAAGGTGTCCCGGGATACATCGCTAATTCATTTAGCATTGCCTGGGAGAATTTCGAGTCGGTTTCGATCGTGAAGAGATAAATGTTGCTGACATCTTTGTCTTTGTTTTCATTAAACGCTTCTCTATTTCCAGACACTGGACTTTGCCGTTACATATACTGACGGTAGCCTACAATCCGACAGCCACTGACAACGGCTAACAGATGCAGTAGCATTTTTTCCATGACACAAGGAATAAGGTGGAGGTTTTAAAGAGGCTCTGTTGATTTTTACTCGAGACAATTTCAGGAAAGGTGCTTTATGGTTCCATGGTGGAAGCATTCAGACATTCTTCCTTGCCAAAAAAAAAAGTGGACGCAGTTGTTGTTGTTGTTTTCTGTTTGTTTTGTTTTTCTCCGTACCCCGGCTGGGGCCAAATATTTGTGCTGGCTTTTCATCGTTGCCCTCTCTTTGATATCACCCGCATGTGGTGGAAAAGGACGTTAAACCCCCAAACACCCACCCGAACATGCAGGAGAATCTTTGTATTTTAAGTTTTACAGTTTTTTGTTGTTGTTGTTTTTTTTTTTTCTCGATCGTATGTTGATTTCGGGCATAGTATAAAGAAGAATTCCCATCACTATATTTACCGGACAGCACGTCCCTTACTCGTTCCCTCTGATCGTCGCAGGGTTTTCACAAACGCAGAGGAGGCCACATCATGCTGCTTTCTGATCATACCATCTGTTGGACACGCTCTCTGTTCACCATCTCACATGCACGAATCCTCCTCCACACTCCCCCTGCGTTTCCTGTGTGCTGCAGAGCGTGTTCATCGCTCAGAATTGTCACGAATATTGCCGGCTGTCAACAGGCGATGGGTTACATGGGACAAGAAAACGGAAATTAACCAGCGCAGTTGGTGTGAGATCTGATCCAGAAACCTGTCATTAGCCCGGTTTGTCCACAGTGCGTGCGCGCATGTGTGTGTGTGTGTGTGTGTGTGTGTGTGTGTGTGTGTGTTCTAACAACTTATATGAGGACGGGCTCCCGCAAATTTCCGCTGGAGCAAGTATCTGCGAACCAGCGCTGTTAGGTAAAGAAATTAACAAATTTCGACCCCTTCAGAGCAGCAATGCGGCATCTGGGAACGGAACACGTATCTCCATATAACCATTAGTCTCATGTAGGCTCATACATTTTAAAGATGAATTGCAAATAAACATTTCCAGAAACCCCAAAGGATTCACAGTATTAGTTCAAAGCTTTACTTAGGCCCCTGGCTCCACGTGGAGCATAGGCCATCGACAACCCTTCGCCATCGCACTCTGTTCTGGGCTATTCTTGCCACTCCAGTCCAGTTGGTCCCCTGCTTATATAACTCTGCCTCAGTGTCCCGCCTCCAGCTGTTGCGAGGCCGGCCTCTCTTCCTTTTCCCCTGTGGGTTCCATGTCAGGGCTTGGCGTGTGGTGCTGGATGCTGGCTTCCTGAGGGTGTGTCCAATCCAGCCCCACTTCCTCCGCAGGATCTGCTTGGCCGCTGGTTCCTGCCCTGCTCGCTCCCACAGCTCTTCGTTCCGGATCTTCTCTGGCCATCGGATGTTGAAGATGCGCCTCAGACAGGTGTTGAGAAATGTCTGGATCTTCTGCTGCATCGTCTTCGTTGTCCTCCATGTTTCGCATCCGTAGAGCAGAACTGACTTCACGTTGGAGTTGAAGATGCGAAGTTTGGTTCTTATGCTGACAACTTTGGATGCCCAGATGTTCTTCAGCATGACCATTGCTGCTCTTGCCTTGCCGATTCTGGCTGTGACGTCTCGGTCTGTGCCTCCCTGTCCATCAACCACACTCCCCAGGTAGACAAAGGACTCTACCTCCCTGATGGACTCTCCACCGACTGTGACTGGTGTGTTGGCAGTGGTGTTGATCTTCATCAGCTCGGTTTTCCTCCTGTTGATCTTGAGCCCTGTTCCGGCTGATGTGGCTTCCAGGCATGTAGTCTTGTCCTGCATCTGGCTGTGGCTGTGAGACAGGAGCGCCAGGTCGTCCGCAAAGTCGAGGTCATCCAGCTGCGTCCAGAGTGTCCACTGTATCCCGTTTTTCCTGCCTGTTGTGGTGGTCTTCATGATCCAGTCGATGACCAGGAGGAAGAGGAACGGGGACAACAGGCATCCCTGGCGGACTCCGGTCTTCACCTCGAAGCTTTCTGACAACTGGCCGGCATGGGCAATCCTGCAGCTCATGTCTTTGTAGGTGCACTGGATCAGGGAGATGATCTTCCCGGGAACTCCATAGTGCCTTAGCAGCTTCCACAGCGCCTCTCTGTCTACACTGTCAAAGGCCTTCTCATAGTCTATGAAGTTGATGTAGAGGGGGGAGTTCCACTCCAGTGACTGCTCAACGATGATGCGTAGGCTGGCGATCTGGTCAGCGCAGGACCTGTTCCTGCGAAAGCCCGCCTGCTGGTCTCGGAGCATAGGGTCGACTGCCTCCCTCATCCTCTCCAGTAGAATTCTGTTGAGAACCTTGCCTGGCACTGACAGGAGCATGATCCCTCGGTAGTTGCTGCAGTCCCTGAGGTCCCCTTTCTTTGGCAGCTTGATGACGATCCCTTCTTTCCACTGGGCTGGCACCTCTTCCTTCTCCCAGATCTTGCTGAATAGGCTGTGCAGCATGTTGACGGCTGTCTCTGTGTCTGCTTTGATGGCTTCTGCTGGTATCTCGTCCGGCCCTGCAGCTTTCCCATTTCTCAGTGTCATGATGGCTTTCCTGATCTCCGCCTTAGAGGGCTTGTCGCAGTTGATGGGTAGTTCTGTCTCAGCTGGCGGGATGTCTGGTGGTGTTTCAGGGATGGGGCGATTTAACAGCTCCCTGAAGTGTTCTGCCCATCGCTTCAGCTGTTCCTCAGTTGTTGTCAGTGGGTGCCCGTTCTTGTCCTTCACTGGTTTGTCTGTCTGCTGAAATTTGCCCGCGAGCTTCTTGGTCACCTGGTACAGGTCTTTTAGGTTCCCTTGTCCAGCTGCTTCCTCTGCTTGATTGGCCAGGTCGTCGATGTAGTCCCTCTTGTCCTTTCTGGTGCTCCTCTTCACTTCTCTGTCAGCTGCTGTGTATTCTTCCTGTGCCTTTGCCTTAGCTCTTCTTGTTCGGCTCGTGTTCAGTGCAGTTTTCTTCTTTTTCCTAACTTCCAGCTTCTGGATGGTATCAGCAGAGATCCATTCCTTGTGTTGGGTCTTTCTCTTGCCAAGGACCTCTTCGCATGTGTCGTGCCAGAGTTTCTTGCTGTGTTCCCACTGTGTCTCGATATCCATTCCACTGTCTTCTATCAGGTCTTGCAGTGGCTGGAACCTGTTGGAAAGGCTGATCCGGAATGCTGCTTGTGTCTCTGTGTTCCTGAGTAGGCCAACGTTGTATCTGGTCCGTGTGTTGTTGGCGTTGGTGTGTCTCTTAAGCCGAAGTCTCAGTGTTGTTGCAAGAAGGTGGTGGTCTGATGATACATCGGCACCCCTCATCACGCGCACATCTCGCCACGATCTCCTGAACTTCCGGCTGATGCAGATGTGATCAATCTGGTTCTCCGTGACATGGTCCGGCGATCTCCATGTGGCCTTGTGGATGCGCTTGTGTGGGAAGATGCTGCCTCCTATCACTAGCTGGTTCAGGGCACAAAAGTCTGCAAAGCGCTCGCCATTTTCGTTCATCTGTCCCAGTCCGTGTGTTCCCATGGTGTTCTCATAGCCTGTGTTGTCTGATCCAATCTTGGCGTTGAAGTCTCCCATAAGTATGGTCATGTCCTTGGCTCCTCCTCTATCTATCACTGTCTGCAGTTGTTGGTAGAAGTCATCTTTTTTCTCCTCTTCCGCATCATTGGTGGGAGCGTAGCACTGGATGATGTTTAGCTTGATGTCTTTCTTCTTGGTGATGAATTTGGCTGTGATGATGCGGGAGTTGACCGGTTCCCAGCCGATGAGTGCCCGCTGTGCCTCCGGTGCCAGCATCAGGGCCACGCCCTCAGTGTGGGGGGCTCCATCCTCTGTGTGTCCCGAGTACAGCAATTGCTCTCCCGATGAAAATCTCAGCTGTCCTGTCTGTAGCCACCTTGTCTCACTCAGTCCCAGTACTCCTATCTTGTAGTTCTTCATCTCTCTTGCTACTTGTGTGGTCCTTCCTACTTCATACATAGTCCTGATGTTCCATGTGGCTACTCTCGTCGTTGTCCTGGGTGTTAGAAGGGGGGGTCGGCCTTGCAGCTTCCTTTCGGCTTTCACTGCAATGCGTCATAGGTCTCCGGGATGGAGACCCTTCCTTGCCCAGGTGAATGTTTTGGTTTGTTGCTGTCGATGCTTCTGTAACGTTATGTTTTTTACAGGTAGGGCTGTTAACCCTACGCAAACCCGTTTAGCCTCTTGGAGAGGTGGTCCACATTCGTCTGACCTCTACCCTTCGACCTGTCCAGCTTGGGTGACCCTGCCAGGAGCACGTGCTCCCGCTGGCGTAGCTCTCTGGGTCATTGAGGTACACAAGCCACTACCCCACGACAAGGGTTGGACCATGTAGGGAGTTCAAAGCTTTACGATACCATAAAACGACCACAAAGTACCCTCTGTTAGGGCTGTATATCTCTACATCTCTCTTACACTGACTCAGTGCGCACAGTAATCCAGCCTAATACAGGAAACTACAAAATAAAGGTATCTGGAACATCCCACAGGACTTCGAGGCTTACTTCAGAGCTTCACAATATCATAAAATGACTGCACAGATATCGCAGGAACTGTAAATAAATGTATCTGAAAATCCCAAAGGAGTGATAGTATTAGTTTAGAGTTTAACGATACCATATAATGACGGCACAGTTGTCTACCCAACAACTGAATAGTACAAACTATCCCGTGCACCCCGCTTTAGTAAAGACGGAGGAATATTTTTCTCCCTTAAAGTGTTTCTTAAAACCTGTCGCCTTTCAGGTCCCCAAACTTGGAACTCCAATACCACATACGGTACACCAGATCAGTCACATCTTTCAAAACCCTCCTAAAAACCCAACCCACCGCTTTGGTCTGTCCTTTCCAAGGCTCTACCATTCGGCCAACCCGGCTCCCCTGGAATCAAAGGTGTGACAACTATAAGATCCTACCGTGACACTGCAATCGTTAGATTCCCAAGCGAAATTGCTGTACGTTTTCTGTGTCGATCGACAGGTCTGCAAAGACTGAAACTATAGGCGTGAGAAATCCGAAACAAAGAAAGGGGACTGTTTACTGATGGCGCCTGGCACAAATTTTCACCGCAAGATCGTAAATCAACGCTTGAAGCACTCATCACCCACCCACCCCTCCCCACCCCCTCCCCACCCCTTTTCTGCCCGGAATTCTGAACAGCAAGCAGTTTCACCTAAACATCACATCAACTCGCGCGTAAACAACTTTCAACAGTAAGATGTATTCCTTTTCAGGTTCTTCTTCGTTTCAGTTTTGCTTTGATGCTCCGTATAGTCCATAGAGTTTGTAGTATTCGAACTACGTTGAGGCCATACTGATTACGCTGTTAAAAGTTCCACATGATTAGTGACTTTGAAAAAAGGAAACAGTATGTTTAAGATAATAATAATAATAATAATAATAATAATGAGTATTATATAGGCGCTTTACCCAATTTCAAGAATCGGCTCAAAGCGCCGCGAACTGAACCCAACACGCACGCTCACGTGAATCACACACATTCTCTCACACACCGGACATAAACACATTACAATCACGTGGTGCGAAGGGTCAGCTCAGCTATTTAAATTTCGGAATTTAGAATTGCATTTATTTTTCAAATTTGGTGGGCTGAACATTTCCAAAGGAGAGGGGGAGGAAGCCGGAGTACCCGGAGAGAACCCCCGACGATCGGCCCGAATGAACGGTGTCACATACGAGAAGGAAAAATTCTTTGCCCCGAGTGGGACTCGAACCCCTGACCTCTCGCATTGGTGACAGGTCTCTTAACCACTAGACCACCGACCGCCCCATAAAGATACCATAAAGTGACTGCACATTTTGTCTCAGGAACGGATGAATAGTACACTAATATACAATGAGGTACGCTTATATCCTGATACCTAAAGTGCTTAGGCCTAAGTGCGTACGCTCATATGATAATAACACAGGGAACGGCAGATAAATGTGTCTGGAAGTCCCGAAGGAGTCCCAGGCTTATTTCAGAGGTTCACGATACCATAATATGTCTTCCTCCCTTGTGTCTCCAGCCCTGGGCCCGCATGTAAAAGTCGAGGTTAGGGATTTTAGTCCAGGGTTAGAGTCTAACCTCGAACCAAACTAGCTCTAGGGTTTAAATTTTCTGTTGTTGTTGTTTGTTTGTGTTTTTTGTGTGTGGTTGTTTGTTTGTTTGTTTGTTTAACCAGGAAGTGGGTCCATTCCACCATGGTGCCTAAGGCGTGAGAGAAGGGTTTTTCGTACCTTTCTTCGCTTCCTTTGTTTATTTTGTTTTGGGGTTTCTTTTGTCCTAGTCTGGGTTGGGCCCGCAGCCGTGGGTTAAATTAACCTCGAGTTTTACATACGGGCCCTGACTACCTAACTAACATTCCTCCCTTGCGTCCTGGTTACTGCTTCACTCGATCCTGGTGTTATCAAACAAAGTCGATTGTAATAATTGAGTAATAATACCTAAGTATTGTATTGGCGCTTTACTCATTTTCTTGAATCGGCTCAAAGCAGAGGGGGAGGAAGCCGGAGTACCCGGGTAGAACCTCCGACGATCGGCCCGAATGAACGGTGCCACGTATGAGAAGGAAAAATTCTTTGCCCCGAGTGGGACTCGAACCTGACCTCTCGCATTGGGTGAGAAGGTCGCTTAACCACTCGACCACCGTCCGACCGTAACTCAAGGAATGGCATAATGAATCTAACTGCATAGGAGAGATGAGTAATTTTGTTTGTGTGGCGGAGTGTCCACAGGATCACTGAACACGAACTTCAAATAACACTGCGACTGGAGCATTGATGTGACAATAATAACCAGGAAAACTACATTATTTATCCTCATATACAGAGAAACACAGAATTGTATCCCAAAACTGCGTGAAACCGCGCCATTCTGTCACAATAATGTTTGTCCATCGGCTGAAGGGGGATAACTGCGCACTCTCGTCTCGCCCTTGTTCTATGCCCTTTGATAAGGATCGGCCAATGAAAGCACACAATTGACAGACGGGAGATAAACACGCTTGTCACACACTGCTTCCCCGTTGAGATCATCTTTACTCACTCTTGCGTGAGGCTAGTGTTTATACGCCAGAGAAATTACCCTTGCTAAATATTTCGGGTCAGCTGTATCTCTCACTGGCGCCTAAACCGCTTTCCGGCTGGAAACCTGCGGCGCGATAAGATAATGGAAAACTCTCTCATCACAAAACTCTGCTGTCTAGGAGAATCTCTGGCCATTTGATTTGTATCGATTTTCACATAAATTTACAACGGGGTCGGTATACATGGAATAATATTATCTGTTTCAATTCTAAAACACCAATGAAAGGAGGAGCACAGACAACCCAACAGCGTAAGAGAAAGGGGAAAAAAAACCCAAAACGCGCATTTTGTTAATCAGAAAATAAATTTGCAAAACATCAAGGCTCCATCTTCGTTACAACGCATGTATAGAAATTGCGAGCACACACTGACCCAGCGGTCGGACGAACAAATTAATTAACAGCCTTCAAAGACTGCTTGTCGGGAGGTTTATCCGCTTGAGGGTTAACCCAACCCAATGAACATGTCACTTCGCATGCAAGGCCAGCGGCATGCACCAGGAAAACTCTCTTTGAAACTAAACAAAGTCGGCACACCCGGGTCACCCTGGCACTAGAAATGCAAACTAGAAAACTTTTTTCACAGAACCATTTTCGACAGGGGGGAAAAAAACTATAATTACAACATCAACAAGTTAATCCATATATCCAGCCCAAAGACCAAACACCGCAGACAGCAAAGGGAGACCAGCGATCAAGAACAGCGGAACAAAAACTTCCCTTGGCATGGGATTGGAATCAACACGCCCTGTCGCCAGCAGAGTGGTTGGGAAAATACGGCAAGTCCCAGAGAGAGAGCCGGCAACATTTAGAGAGAAATGCAGTTCGTGGGAACGTTATTGTCCGGACATCACGCCCTGACACAGCCAGTGGTCAAAGACGTCCTTTAATCATGCCAACACAACTGGAAGGGTGGGGGAAGTGGTGATGGTGGTGATAGTCGTAAAGTGTGTGTGTGGGGGGGGGGGGGAATGGAGGGATAAAAGTGGTGTGCTATAAATTAAAATTTGTATCAGTGGTGGTGGTGGTGGTGATAGTCGTGAAGTGCGTGTGTGTGTGTGTGTGGTGGGGGGGGGGATTGGGAGTTTAACGTCCTTTTCCGCCACATACGGGTGATATCAAAGACGGGGCAACGATGAAAAAGCCAGCACAAATATTTGGCGGGATTCGAACTCAGAACCGAGTATTGGAAGTTCAACGCTCTACCATTCGGCCACCGTAAGGGGGTTGGGGGGGGGGGGGTTGGAATGGAACGTGGAGGCATAAAAGTGGTGTACTATAAATTTAGATTTGTATCAGAACTACCAGATGTGGAACCGGGTGAGAGGGTGACGAATGCAGTTGTATGCTAAGAAAACCAGTCCAGGCCTATCGTATTCTTACTGCACGTGTGGACTTAGATGAAGGTTGGGCTGAGGATGAAATTAAATGAATTTAGCAAGTTCTGAATGTCCTGTTTAGATTTCGGTGCTTTGTGGAAACACTAGTGACAGGTCTTGTGCAAATGCGGTTGTTCTTCCTCAGCTAACTACATCCACACCCACAAAAATAAAAAAAATAACAAAAAAGAGAAATAATGTAGTTACAGATTTGAGCACTTCGTAACCTTGGTGCTACACTTACCGGACAGGACGTAACAGACGGCGCCAACCAGGGTCCTGACGTCACGCCGGAGGTTGCCAATGATGGTAAAGATGGCGCCCACCACACAAATGATCAGAGAGCTCACCGGAAGTGCGACCGACCTCCGTGCCGCCGCTAGGAAATGAGGTACAAAAATGAAAAATGAAAGAGCGTGATTTCCCTTATCTTTGTTTTTTCAGGGCAAGGTGCATGCCAGGGGATTGCAACAGGAGGTAAACTGACAATGAAGCTGGAACTTTTTGCACGAGGCAGGCAGTGATGACGTGAGTTGATTTGAGTAAAGGGGCTTTCCGGCCTAAACAGAAACAGGTCAAGTACACTAGCATTACCCCGGTGAGAGGTGAGCAGAAAGGAGGCATTAGAATTTTCTAAACTTCTGTCAGGTGTGTGCCACTGGTGCACAACCCCAAACTTACTTGCTAGGAATTGAGTTAACGTTGGCTGGTTTTGGTCCAGTGGTTCTGTTCGTTTACCGTTCAATTTGCAGATGACCTTTTCCCATCATTTCTGCTACATCACTGACTGAGTTACCTCGTTACCTCACTTCAAATACTGCACGAAACAGACAGGCGTAAGGACACAAACTGACCGTGGGGTCATGTTTGGTGGTTATTTGATGTACTCTGTTTGGCGAGTGTGCTAGTCTATAGTGCTATATGTTGTCATGAAAAAGCGTGATTTTTGTGTTATGTAGGTCAAGGTGCATGGCAGACGGTCGCAAAAGAGGCAAGCTGCCAGTGAAGCTGGGACTTTATGCACAGAGGTCGAGCACTAGTGAGGCAAGCGGATTTGTGTGAACTGGCTCTCTGGCCTAAACAGAAAGTAGGCGTGCATTACTCCAGTGAGGCCTGAGCGGAAAGGAGACATGATTTTTTTTTAAACTCCTGTCAGGTGCATGCCTTTGAATGGTCTGTCCATGGTAGTAATTGTTTCTAGACTGAAGCATATTTAGGTGTGACCATGATGCTTGAGGCTAATAGCGAATATATAGGCATTTCGAGGCGCTGTGTATTTGTGTCCTTCGGCCGCAGCTATTATCCTGATACGTTTCCATCATTCTGTGGGTTCACTTACAAATGATTGTCAAGGCGGTAAGGGTCATTGTTTCCCCACGAGAGGACCCCGCATCAAAATTGACGGCCATGCAATACAGCGAATCCGGCACTGGAAAATACAAACAGAAACGACAGCAGTCAAGATCGATCTGGTATCTCCCTCAGAAACATCAAGCCAGTTGTCACAAGAAATCAAACCTTCACTTATGGCTCTGTATCCATTCCAAAAAAACTGTTTGAAGTAGAAAGACTAGCGAGATAGATAGAATCCAAGTTATTCTTATTTTTATTGTAGAATAAAAATTCTTTAAAAAGAAAATACAAAAAAGCCAACAAATTCTAAATATTCTCATGTGAAACGGGACCGCTGAGCTGTTCAAGTGTCGGTCTTCCAATATTCGTATTCTAAATATTATCAACATTAACTTTTGTTTATTTTCCTTTTATTTTGATAGCTAAACATTGTACAGTCGGGAGCAGCGGTGGTCGAATGGTAGAGCGTTGGACTTCCAATGCTCGGGTCGTGAGTTCGAACCCCGGCTGGGGCCAAATATTGTGCTGGCTTTTTCATCGTTGCCCCGTCTTTGATATCACCCTTATGTGGTGGAAAAGGACGTTAAACTTCCAAACACCCACCCCACCCATTGTACAGTCGAACACGCTTAAGTCGAATTCGCAGGGGAAATGGATTTTTGTTCGACGTATCCGAAGTTTGACTTATCCGAGACGACGGATAAGGTCGAATTTCGACTCTAGCTTCGAGTTAAGCGAGTTGCACCTTTTCACCCCCCTGATTCGGTTTGGAAACTGAAATGTATTTTCCCTGGTCAACATGAGCTTACTGCTGCTGCGTTGGTATAGTTCGCCCCCTTGTGTCATTTACACCTGCTGTAAATGCACTGCGACCATCTAAACAACATAGCGATTGCACCATTACCACAAGGTAACCCCAACCCTAAATCTAAACCTAACCCCAAACCAATATGGGCAGGCGAACTCTACTAAATAAGTGTGGATGCGTTTGAATAGTTTGCCCAGTACGGCCCAGGGGTGCGAACTATACTGAGCCTTACTGCTAGGATTTGTTACATTCAATACGCTCCTGTAAGCTGCCATGTCATCGAATCTCCGTAGCTATTTTGTTCACTTTCAGTTCAGAGTAGTCACACATGCAATGCAGAGGAAGGAGAAAGCCAAGGTTTTCTGAAGGCTGTTTCGTTCTGACATGAAAGCTGCCTGGCATCAAACGATGATAAGTTTCCAGCTTATGTTTTCTTCTTCTTTTCTAGTTTCACTGACTCTTATTTTGCTTGTAAGATCAGCAGCGTCATCTGTGTGTGTGTGTGTGTGTGTGTGTGTGTGTGTGTGTGCGCGCGCGGTCATATGATCGCATGTGCTCAATAAATTCTAGTGCAACGTCATATAAACACACGCAGTCAAATAGCAGAAATATCCAACTCTAACGGCACCAACCGGCAAACTCTCTCTCTTTCTCTTTGTCTCTCTCTCTCTCTCTCTCTCTCACACACACACACACACCGTCACACACACACACACCGTCACACACACACACACACACCAGGAATAACTCACTGCCTACCCTCCGAGTCCGACAGCAAATCACCTTCTTAACACTGTGGGCACAGGGTCAGATCTCACGCCTAGCTCTGTTCTTGCACGTGTTTCTCGCCAATTTCGTGTTCTACCACCCACACCAGCCCAAAGGCCCGCAGGACACATAACACTGTCAACCTGTACTTGCACGGAAAATGTAAATCTCCGTGCAAGCCGTGTTTTGGCGCTGATGCATCAGAAGGACAAAAAGAAATTCCCGTGCCAGCGACTGGTACGACTTATCCGAGGCTAAAATTGCAGATTTCGTTTGACATAACCGAGTTTTGACTTATCCGTTTTTGAGTACTCGTTCGACTTATCCGTGGAAAATTTAGTCATACAAAGAGCAAGTTTGGCCGGGAAAAACTTTTTGCTTCGACGTATCCGAAGTTCGACTTAAGCGTGTTTGACTTAAGCGTATGGGTCTGTAGTGACTGGAAAAGGCAAGTTTGTGAACTGACGAGTATTTCTGTTAAAAAACAAAAAGTTGGAAAATAAAGATTCATCAACGTCATCAACTCCACCACTACCATCGTCATCATCGTCGTCGTCGTCATCGTCATCATCATCATCGTCGTCGTCATCATCATCATCGTCGTGATCGTCGTCGTCATCGTCTTCGTCGTCGACATATAATCATTATCATCATCATCGTAATTACTGTCTTCAGTCTCCATGCACAGGTTCCAGAGGCCGGACCACACTATCGTCCACGTGTCGTTCATCTGGATCTCCATCCCTTCCATCTCCGGCGGCAGGTTGATCTTCAGCTTCTCGCGCATGTGCAGCCACGAGTCAGTGGCCACAGCCAATGCCAGCACAGTGACTGAGAAGGCACTCAACGTGAAGGACACAACGGTGATCTGGTACACGCCGCACTTGGTCGTCCTGCACATGGTGACCGCGCACTGGCGAGCACCTAGCGTACAGTTCAAAGTGTGTGCACGTGCAGCTTGGCGCCTGGAGTTTATCTGCAGCGGAGTAAAGACCAGAAAGGTGTAATCAAGAATTCTCTGATCGTCTCTGGAACAACAAGAAGGACATATTTCATTGATAAGAAACAATATAGATCTCCTTTCGGTGTCCTACGATGAGCATCCAACGCTCCCGGTGCAGCCGTTCACGGCGTGAGAGAAAGGGGTTTTTTGTTGTTGTTTGTTTTTGTTTTGTTGTTGTTTTCCTAAAAGCGAATTTTAGTGCATGTTTTTAATTCCTGAAGCATGTTCTATTACGGCCGTGTGTGTGTGTGTGTGTGTGTGTGTGTGTGTGTGTGTGTGTGTGTGTGTGTGTGTGTGTGTGTCATTCTCGGTCGTTCGAACGTCGATCACGTATGAATGAGACCCAAGTGGGAATGCAGATCATGTAGCTCCAGCCCTTGATGCCGCGCTCAGCAACACTGGACACCAGCTTGGCCAGCCACTGCCAGGAGTGGTGGTGGTAGCGAAGGGGAGGGGGGGGGGGGAGGGTGTAAATCAGCTTGGCGAATAGTTTTTCTGATGCTACCACAATTCAAATTTTTTGACGGGGATTGCTCCGAGACGAAGCCACATGTCTCATTTCAAATCAGACCTTAACACTTATCTGTTTCAACTTGCCTTCGACTGATTCATGTAACCGTGGGGCCTGCTGTTTTAGGATGTGTTCTATGTGCGTGTGACTACTGTGTGAACGCGCAGTGAGTTGATGTATTTTCAAGAATTTTGCTGTATAAATGTGATTTAATATTTTTTTTTTATCATTTGTAAGCATGCATACGTGTTTACATTGGAATAATATGTTAGAAACATCGTTGTCTGTTTGACAAACTGACACTGCTCGGGTCGTGAGTTCGAATCTCGGCTGGGGCCAAATATTAATTTTGTGCTGGCCTTTTTCCCGTTGTCCCATCTTTGATATCACCTTACGTGGTGGGAATGGACGTTTAACTCCTGAACACCCACCCACCCTTGACAAACGGACACTTTCTTTCACGCCGCGAAATAAATTGCAGCAAAACAATAGCATTGCGTTTTCCCCAATTTTCCCCCATATGTATTTTAGGTAAAGTGCCTGGAGCTTAGATAAGGTTAGGCGCTATATAAATATGCTATTCTTCCTCTTCGTAGTAGTAGTAGTAGTAGTAGTAGTATCAGGTGTAACCACAACCGAAAAAACGCCTCAAATTTCTGTTTGCTTTTGTGAAAGAAAGCGGCCGTTTTGCAGCCAGAGAAAAACTTGAACTTTCCCTTTACTGCGATGTTAAGACTTACAACTGCAAGCTGATATTTCAAAGATATGGCTTTGGCCTAGAGCAACAATCCTAGGAACTTTTCAATCGAAGCAGCATTCCGCCATCTTGACTGACCCCCGGGTTGCTTGGGGCCAAAACACACACCACCTCACCGTCGATCGATCCTAAATCAGCGAGGACAACTCATTTCCCACAGATCAAGAAGGGAGCTAAATACCACCTCTGGGTGCGGAATATGCCTCAAAAACGAGTTTACATTCTCTCTGGAAGCGCATTCTGCCCGTTAGAGCAAACATCATGCAGGGAAAGGAATACAGGAAAAGTATATTTGAGCTAGGGGTTCTGTTCGGCGAGGGGCGGTCGGTGGTCTAGTGGTTAAGAGACTTCGCCACCAATGCGAGAGGTCAGGTTCGAGTCCCACGCGGGGCGAAGAAAAAAAATTCCTTCTCGTACGTGGCACCGTTCATTCGGGCCGATCGTCGGGGGTTCTCTCCGGGTACTCCGGCTTCCTATCCCCTCTGCTCTGGAAATGTCCAGCCCACATAATTTGAAAATAAGTGCAATTCTACATTCCGAAACTTAAATAGCCACCCACCCTCCTTCATGTAAATTGGATGTTGGAAAGTAAACACGAAGGGAAGCACACTGCTCCTAGAGTGAAAGTAAACATATAAAGGATAGGTGGGTGGGTGGGTGTTTGGGAGTTTAACGTCCTTTTCCACCACAGACGGGTGATATCAAAGACGGGGCAACGATGAAAAAGCCAGCACACATATTTGGCCCCAGCCGGGATTCGAACTCACGACGCGAGCATTGGAAGTCCAACGCTCTACCACTCGGCCACCCCGGCTCCCCAAACAGATACAAAACGTGACCTACCGAAACACTTCCGGTCGAGCAGGTGATGACGTCAACCCATCACGTGAGTAAAAGAAACAACATCCAGTCACAAAACACTATGGCGAATGTAGTGGCTGTCAATACATGTCGATCCCGCCGTCTGAGATTCTGGACTGTTTCCAAGCTTCGATGGGGGTGGTCTAAATATCTGGCGAGCTGTGGGCTCGAAGATTTGGTGTGGCATTATCTGACTCAGCGCAAATGAAGTGTTCCAGATCGGACTCTGCCTGGCAGGTTGTTCAAACTGCCCCGCTCCATCAGCATATCTGCAAAGAGAAATGATCATTTATATTAACTAGCGGGAGAGCCGGGATAGCCGAATGGTAGGGCGTTGGACTCCCAATGCTCGGGTCGTGAGTTCGAATCCCGGCTGGGGCCACATATTTGAGTGTTGGCCTTTTTCTCGTTGCCCCGTCTTCGATATCACCCACACGTGGTGGAAAAGGACGTTAAACTCCCTAACTCCCTCCCATCCACCCCAAACACAGATACTATACATGTACTTTTCTGACAAAGCAGCCCAGACCATGTTCAACACTGACTGAACTTTTTACCACAACCGATATCTATAGAGTACTGTTTGACAGGGCAGACAGCCGGACTGTATGACAGATGATACATATATAGATCACTGTCCATAGTTGTCACACACTCGGTCAGCAAGTGGACAAGAATCAATATCCCACATTACCACTGCTACTCCTCGTACTCGGCTATGTAGGTCTATTGATCGTACAACTCTTGAAAAAACTCGACTCTCCACTCTTTCACTTAAAGCCCATCTTCCAAGGGTGGGTAGGTGGGTATCTGGGAGGAGCTTAACGTCCTTTTCCACCATGTAGGGGTATATCAAAGACGGTGCAACGAGAAAAAGGCCAGTACATATATTTGGCCCCAGCCGGGACTCGAACTCACGACCCGAGCATTAAGAGCCCATCGTCCATCTTCCGAGAATTTTATGCTCATAATTAATTTTTCTTTGGTTGTGTCTAGCATCATACCACTGAGTCGCCTGTACAGTGACAGCGTTTCACTGACTGGTACTCAGCCAACAGAAGACTTCGAGCATGGCGGTCGGTGGTCTAGTGGTAAAAAAATTGTAACCAATGGAAGAGGTCAGGTTCAAGTCCCACTCTCTCACTTTGAGAACCCTTATGTAATAGAAGTCATTGCCTGTAAGAAAACATCATGTACTTGACAACTTGCATGGTTTCTGTATAAATGTTTGGAATTTAAGGAAAATTTTGATCAACGACTAAACAATTCTGCACCTTACTAAAATTCTACATCTTTCCCGTATACTTTTGTACCTCTTCCACTGTTTTATTGTCTGTTTACTTAACCACCTCTCACCTGGTGTGGAAAAGGACGTTAAACCCGCAAACACCCACCCCCCACCTTCTCACCTGGTGATGATGGCCGTCATGCCAATGTCAATAAGTACTTTCGACTTTGACTTCGACATCATAAACTAAATATAGCGCTGGCAAAACGGTTTCTTTCAGTCAAACGAAGCAACCATTTGAAATATGCTGGTGGGAAAACTGCTGCTTTGGAAATGTTCAGCCCACCAAATTTGAAAAATAAATGCAATTCTAAATTCCGAAATTTAAATAGCTGAGCTGACCCTTCGCACCACGTGATGTGTTTGTGTCCAGTGTGTGAGAGAATGCGTGTGACTCACGTGAGCGTGCGTGGTGGGTTCAGTTCGCGCCGCTTTGAGCCAATTCACGAAATTGGGTAAAGCGCCTATACAAGAATAATAATAATAATTATTATTATTATTATTATTATTAAAACCTCTCAGCACACAGAGAGTTTAGATTATTGAGCCAGTTTATTTCGAGCGGACAGGCGAACTGACCAACGGTCGCCGTCCGAGTTGGAGGCTTCTCAAAATTCCCAGTCGCAATTTGATATCTTTTGGCGAGCGCTCTTTCAGTTTTCTCGAACATTATGGAACTCTCTGCGAATCTGAGATACGCGCCCACTCTGTCTCTTTTTAAGAGCAATCTTAAAACGCAAAGCCTTTTAGTAATACGCACGCACGCACGTACGCACGCACGCACGCACGCACGCACGCACGCACGCACGCACGCACGCACGCACGCACGCACGCACACACACACACACACACACCAAAAAACAAACAAAACAAAAACATCAACAAAACAAAACAACAACAAAACAAAACAACAACAACAAAAAAGCAACAAGAAACGACAACAAACAAACAAACAGAGGCTTCTCAAAATTCCCAATCGCAATTTGAAATCTTTTGGCGAGCGCTCTTCCAGTTTTCTCGAACATTATGGAACTCCCTGCCTGCGAATCTGAGATACGTGCCCACTCTGTCTCTTTTTAAGAGCAATGTTAAAGCGCAAAGCATTCCAGTAATTTCCTGTGTAACTTCTTAATTTCACCAGTGTACGTCTTTGTAAAATGTGTGTGAGTGACGATGAGTGACGGTGAGTGATAGGCACATTGAGTTTACGTCTAAAGAAATGCGCCCTACAAATACCATTTAGTATTATCGTCTACATGTTCAAAAACATGTTGGCTTCAGTGAAACCTAGTACATAATGTTGGAAAAAAACGCGTTTAAGAGTGCCCTTTCTCTTAGCTCAGAGACTTCCAGTCTTTTTTTACACGATTCAACTCAATTATAAATGGAGTCCCATTTTTGCCTCCTGCATAATTTATCATCTCTGGCTCAACAAAATCCGCCTCGCATGCAGCTTCGAGAAGAGGATCCCTCTCTTACACACTGATTGTTTCGAAGTGTCGCTGAGGTGGTGTTTGGTGTACTGTTGGCTTGAGTGAGAGAATGTGGATGGGGAGAAAGTATTTTGTGTGCGCTGGAAGATTTCCTTCGGGTGTTGTTCAGTGAGAAGTGTGTGTGTGTGTGTGTGTGTGTGTGTGTGTGTGTGTGTGTGTGTGTGTGTGTGTGTGTTTTGTTCTTGTTGTTTTGTTTTGTTTGTTTGTTGTTGACGTTTTTTTTGTTGTTGTTGTTGTTGCTTTATATGTTGTTGTTTTGTTTTGTTTGTTGGTGTGTGTGTGTGTGTGTGTGTGTGTGTGTGTGTGTGTGTGTGTGTGTGTGTGTGTGTGTTTTGTTTTGCTTTTATAACCGGGTCTTGAGAACTTCACAGTCAGTTCGACCCTCTCTCTCTCTCTCTCTCACACACACACACACACACACACACACACACACACACACACACACACACACACACACACACCACGACCGCGCGCATGCATCAAGGGACGTGACATTTCAATTACAATTCATAAATGTCATAACCGAAAAAGAGAACGGGCAAATTCAAACTGAAGCAATAGATTCAACTCCCCAATCAAAACGAAAGTCCCATATCAATTCTGGATGAAGCCTCAGGGACGTTTCCATCGTCCAAGGGAACTGAAAAAAAAATTCGCCGTCTGGTTATTGCTTTCTTCTTAAAAACCTCTCCACAGTCGTCAATCATCTGATGGGGTTTCAAAACAATAAAAGAACCCATCTGTTATTCATGAGTCCTGTACAAAAACTGTCATTCGCTCTCAACATTCATGCTGTTTTCATCCATCAGCGCCAGGCCTGGGGAGAAAAAAAAAGAACTTGAGGAACAATTTCACATTACACGTTGGGAGATTCTAAGAGAGAAACAAAACATTCACCCAAGAGTGTACGTCCAACAAGTACGTCCAACAAGACCAAAGGGACACTGCAAAGGACACTGCAAAAAGTCCAATGGCCGATATATTTATTGTTTATTACGGCCGCTGGTTGTCTGTCCGGGTGATAGCCCAATGGTAGAGCGTTGGACTTTCAATCCTCGTGTCATGAGTTCGAATCCCGGCCGGCCGGGGCCAAATAATTATTTGCGATGGCCTTTTTCTCGTGTGTGTGTGTGTGTGTGTGTGTGTGTGTGTGTGAGTGCGAGCGCGCGTGTGTGTAAGCGAACGCGCGTGACCGTGTGTTGGGTTTTTTTTTTATCGGCTCTTTAACTCATTCTGCCCGAACTGCGACAATAGTCGCATGAAGATTTCTAACATCTGTTTCTCTCTTCGTTGGTTATCGTTGTGTACGTTTTTCACACCGTTTATGAGTATAGCATTACAAAAAAAGTGGAATAGTGGAATTTGTTGAAATTTACCCTACACGTGAATCTTGGGCTGCTAGATTTTTTACTTTTTTTTATTATTTAGTGTGTGGGGGGGGGGGGGAGGAGGGGATTTTAAAGCATTTGTAGGGTGTTATGCGCATCGCTATGTTTAGTAGGAATATATAACAATTTCTTTGAAATCCGTTTCTGTATTGTGTAGCCAAAAGTGCGACCGCTGCTTTTCCTGAATATCGACGCATTCGCGAGCCACAAGGAGAAAGTCAAATGAATATTGCGCAACCACCAGCAGACCGTACCGTGAAAAGGCAAAAAAGCAGGCTAGCTCTGGCGCGTGGCATTACTTTCCCGACTAAGCACGCACGCGGCTCAGGAATTATAGGTCACGGACAATCGGTCTGGATTTTCTCCAGCAGAACGAGCTCAGTCAGTGTCAAAGGAACTCGCGTCTCCATGCAGACTGCGTGGGTTCCCTGGGCTCGGTCTGACAAACAACAGGTTGTTGTAACGTGCTCTCGGTGGGAGGTACCAGAGGGAACAGCCGAGAATAGTAACTCTCGGTGGTCTGGAGTGTCCGTGTGATATTGTGCATGTGAGGGGAACTCTGAAAGTCATGAGACTGTTACAGTTATGTAGCACACGCACGCACGCGCGCGCACGCACACACACACACACACACACACACACACACACACACACACACACACACACACACACACACACAAACCAACAAACAAAACAACAACAACAACAAAACCCCAAACAACAAAAAACAAAACCCCCAAACAAAAAACAAAAAAACAAAAACTCTCTCTCTCTCTCTCTCTCTCTCTCTCTCTCTCTACACACACACACACACACACACACACACACACACACACACACACACACACACACACAACTGACTTGTACTAATAGGTTACTACAATCGAAATATTTGTATATGCTTATGTTTTAAAATAACGGCTTTAAATCGTCGTCGGAACTTTTGAAGCGCAATAGCAACGGGAAAAAATCGTCCATTTTGATTTATCCCCCCCCCTCCTCCTCCCCTCCCCCCACCTCCCCCCCTTCCCCACCCCCCGTCTCCCGTGATAATAAGAGTCCCTGGTACCATGCCTCCAAAACTATACCAATGTGGCTGTTTGCGGCGTGACTATCATTATCACAATAATCCTGTTTTATCGGTGTTCTCGTTTCTATGTTAATCAGTCGCCGAATCGGTTCTTTCTTAGGATCTTCTTGTATAGATCTGTGTCGAGACTGAGACTGTGTCAAAGAAGGGTACTGCAGAAATACGGCTGGTGCCTACACTTTAGGAGGATACCAGTTTCGGTGATTTGCTATTTTGCCCAGAAAATTACTTTCTTCCTGGCGTGAGGGCTAGACTTCCCGGTACGCGAGACTGCTGAGAAAGTCGCGACTTATTTTGTATTTGATGTTTAATTTAATAGTATTTACTAAAATGTTTATCGAATTCGTTCCTCACGAGTCATGGCTCGTTCAAAACAACAACAACAACAACAAAACCCCAAACAAACACCAAAACAAACACCAAAGATCACTGCCCTACAATTTTCCCTGAATCCTCATTTGCACACAATGGGAAATCCATTCCTGGTTAACATCATGATTTGATTAAACAGGGAGTCGTGGCTCGTTCAAACCAACAACAACAACAACATTAACAAAACCCCAAAACAAACACCAAAGATCACTGCCCTACAATTTTCCTTGAATCCTCATTTGCACACAATGGGAAATCCATTCTTGGTTAACATCATGATTTGATTAAACAGGGAGTTGTTTTTTGTTGGTTTGTTTGTTTGTTTGTTGTTGTTTTTTTTTTTCCCGGATTGCATTATCATAGAAATGAAAGTATACAGAGCAAACTGAAGAAGCATTTCTTTTTCCTTGTCCTTATAACCTTCATGTCGTAAGATAAGATAAGACAAGATAAGATAAGATAGATTTATTTGCTTCTTAGTTACAATTAAGAAGAAGAATTTGCTTTGCTCCTCTTGATAAAAAAAATGTATACACGAACATACCATGGAAATACACATACACATTCACACACTCAGTCATTGGCTAAAACACAATTTAGGAGAAGCAGCACTGGCATTGCAAAACATTAAACTATGTTAAACAAGCACTAAGAATAACAGTTAAAAAGGAGGGGCAGGCCTAACACAGAATACAGATCACAGATAACAGATAACAGCTCTCTCTATATATCCCGATCCTTCATCCACACACATATTATCTTCTGAGCTCGCACAAGCACCCGCATCCACCCACACACATCACATGGTAAGATATTAAACCGTAACGCCGCTGAGATGGAAAACTGCCGCTCTCGAAGCTTTAAGATAGCAGGATATTTCATTTCGCCATTGTGGCCGTTTTTGCGCCTTTACCATAAATGCAAATTTGGAGGAAAACGCTATATATTCCTCTTACACATAACGTTGCAGATGACACCCTAGAAATGATTTGAAATTCACAAAAAAAAATCACAAAAATTAGGCGGCCATAGACTCATGTGTAGAGTAAATTTCAACATATTCCAGCTGATATTCCGTTTTTGGCAATGTTGGTAGTGACCACATAGCCCCTCATTCTACGGTCGTCTGCTGGCTCCTGTGCCAGCCGCGCATGAATACAAATAGTCCACAAGCCAGGCTCATTGTTCCCTAATTTTACTATTACCTGGCATGAAACTTGTTTACAAAGCCAACAAAAAGCACCAGATTGCCATTTTCTTACTCTGCACACAAATTTTAAAAGGGGCAAAGATTTTCTACTATATTTAGCGTAGTACTACATGACCCGGAAGCTATTACTGGTCTGTAACCTGTTAATGTGGCTCCTAATAATTATTAGAGAAATACCACTTTCTTTGAGACTACGGTCCGTTTTTGTCACCAAACTGGTCGCAGTGGCCAAAGAAACATTTTTTTTTTCATTTGGCAAACAGGCTTTGAGCGTCGTAAGCGGCAATGTTTCCCCTCAGCCTTCATTACAGAGACTGACTAACTGACTGACTGAAACGTTTATTTCAGGATAAAGACTTGTAGGCATGGTCTGCCTATCTTACAAGCTGTCCTGCTAATCTAGAAACACTAAAAAAATAAAGGCTAACATTACAACAACAAAAAAGTATACCAGGCACAAAGGGAGTAAATCTAATAAGAAAATAGAAAGAAAAAGAAAAAAAAAACATGCAAAGATACAAAGAAGCGCAGGAAATTCAAAGGAAACACATCGGAAAATAGGTGAAGAAGTAGATAGCATGGTGTTTGAAATTGTAGTATACAACATAACTTGTAAAAAGGTAACATGTAATAGTGCCATCTGATAACGAGTAATTTAGCATGGTTTAGATATTGTTCATGGACCTATGACTGACGTAAGTATCTGAGAAGTTGAGTTTTAAATGAATGAAGCTTCGGGGTACATTTTAAGTATGCTGGCAACTGGTTCCATGAAAGTGACCCAGAGAATGAGAGGCTTGTTTTAAAAATGTCCAATCTAGGTAATGGTAATTGGAACAGGCCATTTCTTGCGTTGTGTCGCTGACTTGGTTGAAAGAACGTGGTAAGATATGGAGGAGCCTTACAGTGGACTATCTTGTGCATGAAAACACACCGGTTGAACTCAAGATGCTTGGTAAGGGGGAGAAGTTCGAGCGCTCTAAGTTTGAACCTTTAAAAGTGCGTTCGACTTCACACAGCAGCAACGTCTGATGCATTGCGTCGACAGACCAAAAATGGAATGAAAGAGAAACACCCTAATTATTTCTCGGCGGTAAATTTCGAAACAGCAGTCCGTTTTGGGCCGAAGTGGGCGATGTCATTACTGGCTGAGTAGAAGCCACACGGACACGGAGAGAAATGTCAAACGGAGAATAAGGAAAGGATGCGAGGAAACCGTTCGTCACCCACACACGTTGTCAAGTCCACAGCTGGGACATACAAGAGTACATCTATTAGTAAAAGCGCGCGAGCAAGAGGGGCACACAGAAAGAGAGTGCTCTAGGATCGGATACAGAACAGTTTGAGTGAATTAAAAACGCCTTTTTCTAAAGCATTTCCAGAGGCCGCTGATCGATAGCAACTCGTGGGTAACTCTTGTGTTTATTTTACTTTTCGTTTGGAAGATGGACAGATGAAAAGTCACAGAAAATGTCTCATAGACCGGGTGTGTGTGTGTGTGTGTGTGTGTGTGTGTGTGTGTGTGTGTGTGTGTGTGTGTGTGTAAAAGAGAGACGCAGCTGTGCGTCTATTATGTCATCCTTGGAAAATAAAGTTTCAGTCAGTCAGTCAGTCAGTCTCTCTCTCTCTCTCTCTCTCTCTCTCTCTCTCTCTCTCTCTCTCTCTCTCTCTCTCTCTCTCTCGCGGAAAGCCGGGATGGCCGAATGGTAGAGCGTTGGGCTTTCAATGCTCGGGTCGTGAGTTCGAATCCCGGCTGGGGCCAAATATTATGCTGGCTTTTTTCTCGTTGCCCCGTCTTTGATATCACCCTTACGTGGTGGAAAAGGACGTTAAACTCCGAAACACCCACGTGGGACAAGAATAATCGCATTTACAAGCGTCACTAAATCAGGCAATGCGATTTGTTTGTTTTGTTTGATTTTTAAGTAAAGGAAACTGGAATCGGTCTGCTCAATCCAACAGGTCGTACATCCAACCGACTTCACCCCTTCAAATCAAACAGCAATAAATATGGGAACAGAACTCCACCCGCGGCGGCCATGAAAGTATAGGATTTCCTTTCAAATCGAGTCATTTCTGACGCTCAGTGGCGACTATAACGCAAAACAAGATTGCGAAAAATCAATAATGTTTACGCGATGAACGCAAGGAAGACAAATACACCACCAAAGAATATTTTCTAGACCGTACAAGACAACGGGCATGACGTATATTTCACCTGGCACATACTAGAATCAACCCGACCGGGGAGTAAGCCTTTTCGGTTTGTGAAGTAAGAAAAGTAAGGGGTGAGGGGTGAGGGGTGGTCGAATAGGCAGCGTGTCGGACTTCGCCACTGTGCTACTGAACGGCCGTCACCGCTGTCACGGCGATGAAACCTGGGTTCGAGTCCAGGTCGAGCTTGTGATATGTGATACCGGTTTTTTTCTGCCTACCGGGCTGCTCATCGGGGGTTTCTCTCCGGGTTATCCGGCTTTCCTCCCCGAACAAGATTTAAAAATAGGATAGGTATTGGGTAGCGCTGCGCCGGCCACGGCGACGCGCTTCAGTCGGGGGAAGCTGTCCGAATTTCCCGAAAGGGACAATTAAAGTAGTAGTATAAAAATAAAATAAAAAAAAGTGAAACTTCATGTAATCACATATCAAATGAAAGGGGTGAGCAAGAGGGGCCAAACTGAAAGTGACACACTCATTCTAAAGACCTACAGCAACAACAACAAATACAACAACAACAAAAACAACAAAAGCAAGCCAAAAGAGGATTACCTTAGAATTCGACAGAGGTTTCATCCAGAACTGTTCATCTTGAGGTCCAACAACTCTGGGCTTGACAAATTACACTTCACTGAGTTTCTGCTTCATGGAATATGGAAAGGAAGATCCATTCACTACCTGAACCTGGATCGCAAGTTGGGCCGACATGACAATGTACAATTGTCCTGCATCTTCAGTATTTGATACGAACGTCCCACTACTCACAATCATGGCCCAAAGTCCTCACAGTCACAGAGACACGAACACCACTTGCTCACCGCTTTTATAGCAAACTTCACCATCCCGCGTAACACCCAACAGCCTATGTTTAGACCGGATGGTGGTTTTGCAGACGCGTCCAGGACTCCCCACAAACTGTTGCGCGTGCCAAGAGACCGTCCCGGGGGGGCCGGAGCACCTCCCCTTGCCTCCCTCCCCCCTCCTCCCTTCCCCTCCCCTCCGGACAATGTCCACACCAGGCTGGGGTTGTCTGAGGGTCGGTGGCCGCTGGGTGGGAGATGAGCAACACCTCTCCCTGCCTCCTCCTGGTACGGTTATCATTTAGCAGTCTGCAATTAGAGATTTTTGTCGGCCCGTCGCCGCTTCATGCCAAGTCCGATCGATCAGCAGCTTTGGGATTCCGTTCGTCACTTCCGTTCGCGTCTCTACTTTTACTCTGGGCCGAGAGCGAGAGATAATGTGTGGTGTTATGTCACCGGCCAGCAACAAGTTCTTAGAAGACAGCGTCCCGGAATCCGTACTGTTTTTGGTTCTTGTTGGGGTTTTTGTTTTGTTTTGGGAAGTCATGATCTTCCGAGTAAGATTCGTGCAAGCGGCAGTCAATTTGGCGTTGAGGCTGTACTTTTTAGTTAGTCAGGATCTATCAAGACAATTTATAAATTGGATGATAACTCTAAAATAACAGCCAGTTCAATGCCTTTTCGGTGTGCGCCATAGGGGACCCCATTCTAACTTCCGCAGACGGCCAGTTGAAGCCGTTAACATTTCAATCAAACTCAGCTAGTAAACGTCATCGTACAGCTTTGGTACGCTGTCATTTTTCTTACGTCAGCCTGACGTTTTCCTATGCTTAGCCACCGCGGAAAAGATAAAGCCACAACAAAAATTGTTCGGTTGGACCTCTAACCCGGCCAGGATGTGACTTTTAGCCATACCTTAGTCATTGAGAGCACAGGGGGAAGCCGGGGGGTGGGGGGGGGCACTGAGCACAGCTCTTACGCTCTCACACCACTCGCCCGCCAGTCCAAATTTTCAGTGAGTTAACTACGAGTGCTTTACGTACGAAAATAGTAAGGAAACAGAAAGCGAAAGTGTGAGTTATGACTTTCCATAACCCACTCAGTGGTTTACGAGTTTACAAACAAGATTTTCACCAGCCCAATATGTGTTATTCGCCTTGCTGATTGGCGTCACTATCTTTTTGATGTATGTGAGGTCGTACATGAGTACAATCAGTTTGGTTAGAATGAATTCTTCACTCTCTGGGATACAGATATTCCTACTTTTTTACTGATTGTTCTATTGTTTTTGTCAGTATTAGTCCAAGTGTGTGTGTGTGTGTGTGTGTGTGTGTGTGTGTGTGTGTGTGTGTGTGTGTGTGTGTGTGTGTGTGTGTGTGTGTGAGAGAGAGAGAGAGCGTGTGTGTGTGTGTGTGTGTGTGTGTGTGTGTGTGTGTGTGTGTGTGTGTGTGTGTGTGTGTGTGTCCCCCTCCACCTTACCCGACCCCTACTGTCCGCTTGCACTCTGGAAAAAGTCACAGAAATTCCCGCCACACGTCAGATCACAGCGAACGGACATTCATCTCACCATTCAGAACGAGAAACAGTTTGCCAGAGCTGAGAGCTTCAAACTGACAGAGCCGGCGCCGGCCGCTTCAGCACTGGCAGTCAGAAAGCCATACATCAGTACGACATTCTGTGACAGACTGGGAAGCACCTTCTTCAACCAAAATACGCTGCTGGACGCTTGGCTTGGGAGAGATAACCGGGAAGCTATTCCTAACATGCTGGACATTCACCATACGCAAGGGTCTGGGAGTGTCTTAGACATATACTCTGCGGACGAATGTGTTGGGGGGTGGGGGGATTTCAAAGTCAAAGTCAAAGTAAAAAAAAAAGTGTATTTCTGTAGCCCCTTCTGGGGTGTTGAGGAAATGCAGGGCGGTCGGTGGTCTAGTGGTTCAGAGACTTGACACCAATGCGAGAGGTCGGTGATTCGAGTCCCACTCGGGGCAAAGAATTTTTCCTTCTCGTATGTGGAACCCTTCATTCGGGCCGACGTCGGGGGTTCTCTCCGGGTACTCCGGCTTCCTCCCCCTCTGCTTTGGAAATGTTCAGCCCACCAAATTTGAAAAATAAATGCAATTCTGAATCCCGAAAATTAAATAGCTGAGCTGACCCTTGGCACCACGTGTCCATGTCCAGTGTGTGAGAGAATGCGTGTGATTTACGTGAGCGTGCGTGTTGGGTTCAGTTCGCGGCGCTTTGAGCCGATTCATGAAATTGGGCAAAGCGCCTATACAATTATTATTATTATTATTATTATTATTAAAAGCGACGGTCCGTTTTGTTTAACCCTCGTTCTTATTCAATACACTGATGTTCGCAGAGACTGTGAAACAGGATGGCATGCAGCGTGTGAGCATCTGGAGAGTGTTGGGTGTTCCTGATCGGACGCTGACATAGAGAATCGGCGATGTATGACACAGGACGAAGGCGGCGTGTGGAGATGGCGGTGCCTCCAGCGGGCAATAGGCTGGTAATTTTGTTTAGCCGTTGGTGAGTGGCAGTTGTGTGCGCCCCGTTCTAGTTAAGGAGCATTTGAAGAGGCCTCCGACAGGCGCTGAGACCGTGCGGCTTAAAAGTGTCCTCTAACACCTTCTTCCCTTCTACACCCAGTCCCAGTGTGTGTGTGTGTGTGTGTGTGTGTGTGTGTGTGTGTGTGTGTGTGTGTGTGTGTGTGTGTGTGTGTGTGTGTGTGAGAGAGAGAGAGAGAGAGAGAGAGATGATGATGATGATGATGATGATGATGATGAAACGTTTATTAGGATAATTCTTGTAGGCATCTCTGCCTATCGTACAAGAAGTCCTCACTACATTCTACAATAATGATAAAACAAAAACAGAGAGAGAGAGAGAGAGAGAGAGAGTTACTTACTTACTTACTTACTTACTTACTTACTTACTTAGTTCGGTTACACGGCGCGCAAAAGCCTCGGGGGGGGGGGGGGGGGGGGGTGGGGGGAGCTTGCGCAGCAAACAGGACACATGGTGAGAAAACGTTTGCAGGCTTGTCTGTTCAGTAGACACATTGAGACGGTTAGGTATTAATTCGATCTTTGGATGCAGCAGCGACACTTCAAGTGCATAGGACTGCCTCCATTGCAAGGAACTGTGCAAAAGTGACTACGTCAAATGTATTATGCGTCATACCAGACAGGAAAGACGTCACAGCTTTTAAAGAAAACACCTCGGTCGTCTTCACGCCGTTCTCTCGTCATCAGAACACGTATGTGCGACACGGAATAGAACTAGCCATAGCACTCTCCACTGCTCCAGGCCGATTTATGCCGTAGTCACAAATCCAACTTCATTCTCATGCAGACTAGCATCACCTATTAAAGCACTGTCTTTGCACTTCACTTACTTACGCATGGAGAGAGCAAGACCATGAGATATGTATAGGAAACCAGTGCCGTTTGACCTGAGGCGCATATACATCTTCCTATCTGGTCAATTAGTTAGCAATCGCCGTTTGCGTTTCTAGCTAATCGGGGACCTAATACCCTGGTCCTGTACGCTTCTTCGCCGCAGGACCTTTCGTGTTCTTCATTTTCATTCCTGCGCTCCCTCAGTCTGGTGCATATCGAAAAACGATGGTGTGCGGTCACGGTTTTTCATTGCGTAAAGCCGGCTCTTAACTGGGCACTGTGGAGCGCCGGCCACAGTGTTATGCACACATGTGACGGTGCACGGACTTTTCGACGGCGGACGTTTCGCCGACAGTCGTTTCGGAGCCGGACGTTTTGCCGACCGGACCTTTAGCCGACGGACCTTTAGCCGACGGACGTTTCGTCGACGAACATTTCGGCGCGGGACCTTTAGCTGACGGACCTTTAGCCGACGGACGTTTCGTCGACGAACATTTCGGCGTGGGACCTTTAGCCGACGTCAAGTGTGAGCGATCTTTACTTACCTGAAGGGCCAGAGAGATCTCAACCCAGAGACCATCACAATAGATTTTGAACGAGCCGCATTAAACAGCATCAGTGAACACTTCCCAACCACAGCCGTGCACGGGTGCTTTTTTCACTTTGGCCAATGTCTTCGGAGAAACCTCCAGTCGCTTGGACTACAAGATTGGTACTTGGAGCCAGAGAACTCTCTTCTCATCAAGACCATTCAGGCCTTGGCTTTCGTGCCTCCTGACGACGTCATCGAGGCGTTTCAACAGCTCATGGATTCGCTGGATGCCGACACTGAAGAGACGCTTTCAGACTTCCTCGCCTACTTTGAAAGTACATGGCTGGGCATTGTGCAGCGAGGACGCCGTCGACGCCCGAAATTCGACGTCGCCATGTGGAACGTCTACAATCGTGTGGAAGACAACCTGCCCAGGACTAATAACTCGGTCGAAGGCTGGCACCGTGCCTTTGATCAGCGAATGTCTGTCACGCACCCAACACTTGGCAGGCTTGTCAGCAAGTTACGCAAGGAGCAGGCAAGCACCGAGCTTATGATAGAACAGCATGCCATGGGCGTCAGGATGCGAAAAAACAAGCAGTACGAAGTAGTCAACACACGACTGCAAGCGCTTGTTGCAAGGTACGCACAGGATGATGTTTTAGTATTTCTCAAAGCTGTTGCGCATAATCTGTGACACAATCAAAGTGAACAGAAGTGTTGTAAGTGTGGTATATACTTTTATATTGTTATATGAAGACAGCATGTTCTCTGTGTGGATTTTAAATACTCGTGTTTCTATTAAACTTGGAGTATGTCATGTCACAAGATGATGAGAATGTTTTATATTGTTATATGTTATATACTTTTATATGTTGCCCATGCATAATGCGTCGAAAAGTCTGTCTGCGAAACGTCCGGTCGACGAAACATCCGTCGGCGAAACATCCGTTGGCTAAACGTCCGGTCGGCAAAACGTCCGACTCCGAAACTCCGACGGCGAAACGTCCATCGGGTTTTCCGCCGCTGTGGCGTCATCACAGTTACTGGGATTTCAAATAGCCCCAGCTGTGACTATGGGTTCCACAACAGTTCAGTTCTGATTGGCTGTATTACGTCATTCGCCGCGAAAAACATGGCGCACAGAGTATCCTCAATTGCTTTGTCGCTTGAACAGACTTCAGTGTTTATACACCTTGTCAAAGGACAGAAATGTCTTTTGGACGTCTCAGATAAGTATACAGAGACCGGACGGCTCGCCTGCGAGCTCGGCTTGCCATTGCAGACGCTATAGACGTCGGCCAGATGGTGTCGTATCGTGATCGTGTGATCGCACGTCACCGTGTACAGCTGCCTTTATTTAGTTTTGTAGTTTTGTAGTTAGTAGACACACCGAGCGCAATGACTGTCATGTGGCGCATGTGTGTTTCGCGCGCTGTGCCCAGTTAAGAGCAGGCTTAACGCATAGAATTAACATGCGGTTTGGGGGGGATTTTTTTTTTAATTTACAATCTTGGCGATTTATTTTATTTCTTTCTTTTTTTTCCGATGATTTATTTTTTTGTCATTTATTTTAGGCTTCTTTTAGGAACGTGGAAGACAAAACATTCTCTTTTTTATTAATTTAAAATGTTTTCTCCCGCTAATGCCGACGGAGCAAGGAGACCGACGTTTGCGTATGCGCATGACTTCTTCTCTACTTCCTTTTACTGATGAAATCGAGGCTGCCTGTATTGACATCACTAACGAATAGCGAAACAGTGAAACACCATTATGTGGTACCATTTTACTTGAGATCATTGTATCGAAGTAACAGCTTCTCTGCTTCGCTTCCACTCTTTTGTATCTTCCGTACGGGTAGCAATGGTTTGTCCAGCGGAGATGAAGAAAAGTTGTCTGCGATATGCCCCCGACCACCTCCTTGCCTCTAAAAGGAGTAACAAGAACTAAATATCAACCTACAGCAACTCAGGGAATTGGTGAGAGGCGCCTCCGGGGATCGTAGATTGCGAAAGACGTCGAGCGCTTTTGCCGAGGAACGTGTTGCTTCTTTTGTGCAGAGGCGGGTTTCCGTGTTACCGCTAGGGGTGGTAGCCTAGTGTGGTCAAGTAGAATCGATTCTGAAAGTTCGTTTTGCATATGTTTCTTGAAGTGGACACGGTCTGTGCGGAGAATGGGTTATGCAGATATTGCATATACTTACTGGAATTGAGTGGTGTGTGTGTGTGTGTGTGTGTGTGTGTGTGTGTGTGTGTGTGTGTGTGTGTGTGTGTGTGTGTGGAGACTGTCCTACTCACAGGTTGTGAGAAATCTGTACTACTGTAGTGATGGTTATTGCCTCGCGAACCTTCATCATGTTTCTTCAAACACTTTGGCTTCCCCTAGCCCCCCAGCAAAACACACACACACACACACACACACACACACACACACACACACACACACACACACACACACACACACACACACACACACACACACACAAATACGTGCGAACCACCACCACCACCACCCACAATTAAAAGATCCAGCCACATTTTTTTTTTAATTGGACATTTTTCCCGAGTGGATCTGTGCCTTCTATAATGTATTTTTTGTATTTGCCGTACATTGCTGCTGTTGTTGTTTTTAATGATGATGTTGTTTGGCTTAGTTTTGGCATTGCGTTTTACACGTTGTTGTTGTTGTTGTTGTTGTTGTTGTTGTTGTTGTTGTTGTTGTTGTTGTTGTTGTTGTTTGGTTCGGTTTGGTTTGGTAGTGGTTGAAAATGGACACGGTGTTAATAATTATTATTTGTGCGCCCTGGAAGCGCTAGGCATCTGTGGAGAGCCGGGGTGGCCGAATGGTACAGCGTTGGACTTCTAATGCTCGGGTCGTGAGTTCGTATCCCGGCTGGGGCCCGGCTGGCTTTTTCATCGTTGCCCCGCCCTTGGTATCACCCGTATATGGTGGAAAAGGACGTTAACTCTTAAAAGCCTTTGCAAACATCGCAATTTTGGTTGAAATCTTATGAAAATCAGCAGAAATCACGTCAAGCAACTATTATGCAATCTGCAGCGGTCTCGGGCCTAGTGGGCAAGGCACACGTCTTGCGTAACAGTGGCTTGAAGTGGTTCCTACTGGTGTGCAGTGGCTTGTTCCTTTTAACCAGTCTTATCGTGTAGTGGGCAGGGTGTGGCTGGGCTCGGGCTCTTAAGAGTTAAACACCCAAACCCACCCGCGTGGCATCTGTACATAGCGCTGGCCAAAAAGCAACGGAAAAACACCTCTTGAGAACAGAAACTTAAAAAAAAAAAAACCTTTTCCCTAGAAACTTGCGAAAGACAACACTTGCCTGTGCAATGTTTAAACGTCAGTAAAGAATGCTCTTAACATCTGGTGGCTCTTTGAGCGTCCCCCCCCCACCCCCCCCCATTCAACGTGAGTGGCTCAGTCTCCTTGCCATTTGCATCTCATTTTCACCTGCAAGCTAGGGTGCACAGCAACGTCTCCCTTGAAAGAAAAGTTTCATGCCAGATCGAATGTAGTTAAAAACTTTTGGGGTTATTTTTATATCTTGTGGAAGTTTTTCGGGTAGCGCGTGGTTAATGTTCCCTTCTCGTGTTACATTGTCGCTCGTTGGCTGCCCGAGACTAATCTGGTTCGTCCTGTGAAATTTGTCAATTCGTAGAGGTTCTTTCTTTCTTTCTTTCTTTCTTCTTACTTTCTTTCTTCCTTTCTTTCTTTCCTTCCTTCCTTCCTTCCTTTCTTTCTTCCTTTCTTTCTTCCTTTCTTTCCTTCTTTCTTTCCTTCCTTCCACCCTTCCTTCCATCCTTCCTTTTTTCTTTCCTTCCTTCTTTCTTTCTTTCTTTCCTTCCTTCCTTCTTTCCTTCTTTCTATCTTTCTTTCTTTCATTCAATCGGCTGAAGTCGTATCAATGTCATTTAAGACACCGAAACAATGCAGTCATGTTACACGGTAGACAGTACACAATATACACAAGATTTGCTCCCGAGTAAACATGAAATGATATATTATCAACAAAGACTATCGAGATTTACCCGTCCAAGATCTTTGATATCAATGCAACCAAGTCACGCGGTAGACAATAGACAATATACACAAGATTAACTCCCGAGTAACCATCCAGTGACATAAGATCAAAAAAGACTATCGAGATCTGCCCGTCCAAGATCTTTGATATCAATGCAGCCTACCATATGAGATGAGCAACTTAGAGAGTATCAAAAACTGTTTCAATCAGACACTAAAATTTAACTGTACATGATCGGTGTGCCCAAAAGCTGTTTTATCTTTGTTGTCCACTGTATGCAAATTGACCGTTACGTGACAGGAATATCAAAGAGAACAAGTTCATCCTGACCTAGTGACCACTAGTAAGTGAAAACCGACATTGATAAGCTCTCAAATTCGCGGCTGAAGTGCTTTTCATGCTTCAGTGTCGCATTTTCTGCAACGATAGATTTTTTGGTGCGCCATCTTTTGAAAATTGGCCAACTGGGTGTCTCATTCCAGAAAGTGAGTTTTTGAGGTTTTTAAGAGTTCCCAGGTCTCACCTAATCGAAATGGGCCCGATGGGAGGAAAGAATTAAATTTGTGTCAAGTAATCGAAGGATTTTGTTGGTCGGGGTGACTTCTTATAAAGCTCTTTCCTACTGAAGTATGAGCGTTGAACAGACAAGAGGCACGCCCCGATTTCCCACTGTTTTGTTTCGGTACTATTTTTTCAAAGAAAAGGACGTCGTGCTTCTCACAAGGCAAAACTCGTGCGCTGATACTGATTACACTATTCTCTCTCTCTCTCTCTCTCTCTCTCTCTCTCTCTCTCTCTGCGTGCGTGCGTGCATGCGTGTGTGCGTGTGTGTGTGTGTGTGTGTGTGTGTGTGTGTGTGTGTGTGTGTGTGTGTGTGTGTGTGTGTGTGTGTGTGTGTGTGTACATTAATTCTGATGCTGGCTGATTCTTTTTGTTTGTTTTGGGGTGCTTTTTTTTAGGAAAGGGGGGGGGGGGTATTTTGTTGTTGTTGTTGTTGTTGTTATTATTATTATTATTATTTTATGTGTGTTTTTTGTGGTTTGTTTGTTTGTGTTTGTGTTTGTGTTTGTGTTTGTTTTTGTTTTTGTTTTTGTTTTTTGTGTTTTTTTGTTTTGTTTTGTTGATGGTGATTGTTGTTTTCTTGGTTTTCGTTCTGGTTTGTTTGTTTGTTTGTTTGTTTGTTTGTTTGTTTGTTTGTTTGTTTGTTTGTTTGTTTTGTTGTTGTTGTTGTTGTTGGGTTTTCTGCGGGGGGGGGGGGGGGGTCAGATTCAAATTGCTTGAGTTCACGTCAAAGTGCAGACGAAATGAATTATGACACTGATCCGACAAGTCCTCACCACAGCCCCACCCCCACCCCCACCCCACCCCACCGGCGACAGAAAAAGCAGCAGCTGTTATGGCTGGAGATATCACTGAGACGCTGGAGCAAATATATGCAAATGCCTGTCTGAAGACGGGATGAAAGATTGCATTTAGTTAGTCTTCATAATAAGGCGTGACTTCAATGCATTTGTAAACCTGTCAGTAGACTCAGCATGGTGAAGGTCAAAAGGCAGATTGTCTTAGAGAAGTGGACCCTTATACAGTTTGTTTGTTTATTTATTCTTCAAGACCCTGGGGGGGGGGGGATGAAAAGAAACCCAAACAACAAAACAAAACTATAAACAAAAACAAAACCCGAAAAGACCACAGCAACAGAAATAAAACACAATCAAACAAAATAAAGCATACGAAAGTAAAAAAGAAAACAAGACACATAAAAAGAGTGCTAACATAGCAAACAGACCCCCCCCCCCCCCCCAAAAAAAAAAAAAAAATAAATAAATAAATAAAAAAATAAATAAATAAATAAATAAATAAATAAATAATAATAAAAAAATACAGACTCTGTTACAAGGAAGCGCATTACAAACATACAGAGTACACGGAATAAACCTACAAATCCATGATCATACAAAGATAGCAAGAAAACCTCTTTCGAGATTCACAAAAGAAGACGATAAATTAAAATAAACGGACATACGCGACGGTTAGGTACGTGAGAATTCTTGCATTATCATGAAATCTGGGGAAAACGTTATCACATGTGCCTTTAAAGTGTGACTGGGAGGGGAGGGGAGGGGGGGGGGAGGAGGAGGATAGAAGAGTAATATGGGTGAGGAGACTAGGAGCGGAGCTCGACGATGGGACGCCAAGAAGTTTCTATTTTCTCGCGAGAAGCACTTTTGGCCATGAGCTTCGTTCACAAAATTAACTCTCCCTCTTTTGTCGATGGCGAATCTATTTGTGGCAACTTGATAAGCTCTCAAATTCGCGGCTGAAGTGCTTTTCATGCTTCAGTGTCGCATTTTCTGCAACGATAGATTTTTTGGTGCGCCATCTTTTGAAAATTGGCCAACTGGGTGTCTCATTCCAGAAAGTGAGTTTTTGAGGTTTTTAAGAGTTCCCAGGTCTCACCTAATCGAAATGGGCCCGATGGGAGGAAAGAATTAAATTTGTGTCAAGTAATCGAAGGATTTTGTTGGTCGGGGTGACTTCTTATAAAGCTCTTTCCTACTGAAGTATGAGCGTTGAACAGACAAGAGGCACGCCCCGATTTCCCACTGTTTTGTTTCGGTACTATTTTTTCAAAGAAAAGGACGTCGTGCTTCTCACAAGGCAAAACTCGTGCGCTGATACTGATTACACTATTCTCTCTCTCTCTCTCTCTCTCTCTCTCTCTCTCTCTCTCTCTCTCTCTCTCTCTCTCTCTCTCTCTCTGCGTGCGTGCGTGCATGCGTGTGTGCGTGTGTGTGTGTGTGTGTGTGTGTGTGTGTGTGTGTGTGTGTGTGTGTGTGTGTGTGTGTGTGTGTGTACATTAATTCTGATGCTGGCTGATTCTTTTTGTTTGTTTTGGGGTGCTTTTTTTAGGAAAGGGGGGGGGGGGGTATTTTGTTGTTGTTGTTGTTGTTATTATTATTATTATTATTATTTTATGTGTGTTTTTTGTGGTTTGTTTGTTTGTGTTTGTGTTTGTGTTTGTTTTTGTTTTTGTTTTTGTTTTTTGTGTTTTTTTGTTTTGTTTTGTTGATGGTGATTGTTGTTTTCTTGGTTTTCGTTCTGGTTTGTTTGTTTGTTTGTTTGTTTGTTTGTTTGTTTGTTTGTTTGTTTTGTTGTTGTTGTTGGGTTTTCTGCGGGGGGGGGGGGGGGGGGTCAGATTCAAATTGCTTGAGTTCACGTCAAAGTGCAGACGAAATGAATTATGACACTGATCCGACAAGTCCTCACCACAGCCCCACCTGCACTCGCTACCCTTCACTCACTTTCCCTTAAAGTTTCCAGTTCCCCTCAGTGACTGATGAAGGTCAAGTCAGAATGTATGCGAGAACGGCACAGTTCCAGTTCCTACTCAGCTGGACAGGACGGGAACTAATCACACTGTCCCACAATACTTCTTCCCCCTTTGCCCTCCAAGCTCCCCTTCCCCCAGCCCCCCCCCTCCCCCACCCCCCCTCCTCCACAGCTCCAACGCAACCCCGTCCAACTGCTTTGCCCGTCCTCCACCCCCAAGACCATTCACCCGATGTTTTCTGTTCACTAACAAAAAAAATAAGAATTAAACAAAAAAAAAAGTTTCGGGGTCATTACCCGTCACTCACCGCCTCAATATTAATACGTCTCTGAAAGTTTTTCTTTTTCCCATCAATTTGATGTTATTCCGCTTGAATTTGGAGAGAGAGAGAGAGAGAGGAGTTTGTGCAGTAGAGTGTAGCAAGGACAAGATAAAAGAAAGGACGCTGTACCTAATATTACATCCTTGAAAAATAAAGTGTCATTGTCATTGTCAAGTCGCAAAATCAGTGACTGAAATAGGTCTAGTTAAAATGTATGCGAGAACGACACAGTTTCAGTTCCTCATCAGCTGGACAGGACAGGCCACGGGAGCTAATCACACTGCCAGATAGTAAAGTCCCCCCCTTGCACTCACCCCTCCTCCCCCCCCCCCCCACCCTCCACTCCAACTCCGACACAGCCCCCTCCCACCGCTTTGCCAGTCCTCCACCTCCAAGACCATCCACTCCTAACCATGTTTTCCGTTTACAAATATAAAAAAATAAATAAAAGTACTTCTCTACTCACCAACCTTCACTCGCTTCACGTACTTCTCAAGTCGCCAAATAATTATGCACTATTCCTCCGACAGACTGATGAAAGTCCATCGAGAATATATAGGGGAGAACGGCACAGTTCCAGTTCCCAATCAGCTGGACAGGACAGACCACGGGAACTAATCACAGTGACCCACAATACTGTCTCTCTCTCTCTTGCTTCTACCTCCCCACCCATCCACCATGCCCTCCCTGCCTCCGTCCCTGGGCTCATCCATCACGCAAGTCGGTAGTCAGCAAAGGGAAGTGTTTTGTGAAGGCAGGGCCATATAGATCGATCATCGCAAACGAGCGAAATAAGTATGTAGGGCGTACGTACTGGAATGCTTTCACGGCGTACGCAGATTTGGCGTGGGTACCTTTATTCGTTTTATAGAACTGTTTGTCTTTGAGAGAAAAAAAAAAGCGCAAACAAAAAAAAAATGTTAGGGCAAGCGGGACCACATTACAACGCTCTTGATAGAACTGCACCGGCTGCCTGTCAGTTTCCGTATTCAGTTCAAGCTAGCAGTTCGAATGTCTCCTTTCCGCTCAGGCCTCCTTGGAGGAATGCTAGTCTACCTTTTGTTTAGGCCAGAAAGCCACTTCACCCAAATCCACTCGCGTCACCTTTGGCTCTCTTGTGCGCAAAAAGCCTCATCTTCACTGGCAGATTGCCTCCTGTTGCAACCCCCCGGCATGCACCTTGCCCTACAAAATAGAAAAAAAAACCTAGATAAACAGGTCCAACTGAGAAGTGTGTAAGTCGCACATCATCAAAACAATACTGTGTACAAGCGCCCGTCTCTGAAGGGCAGACTCAGGGCGCGCGCACGCACAACACACACACACACACACACACACACACACACAAAACACGCACGCACGCACACACCCACACATGAACATGGACAGAGGGTTCCAGTTATCAATGGAAAGCCTGACGGAACAGGTATGTTTTGAGTTGTGATTTCAAGGCTGACAGTGTGGGAACATCACGGAGGGCAGAAGGCAGCGAGTTCCAGATTGTCGGGGCGAGGTAGCTGAACGCATAAATCATGGACATTCGAGTGTACTTGAGAAGAGTGGTCACTCATCGCTCCACAAGTGATAAGTAATACACGTACACTCACCCTACACACTACCGAGCGTACAGGGCGTACGCGCAATTCTGCGCGTTGCCGTCTGGCGCACGCCAATTCGCCAATCGAGCGCAACAGGCGTCCTGTTGGGTGACTGATCCGCTGGTCACCCACTTCGTGCCCGCGTATGCTGCCCCTTTCAATACCCGTGAACTGCCCGAACTTTTGGTGAAGGGAAAAAAGGCATAGAAACCTCATACATCACTAGCAGGGGAGCGAGGCTGAATTTCAAATTAGGCGATTAAAACTCTTTCATCGGTCTTTGGAGCGGAAGATCACATCAGTCTTGATGGAAGGGAACAGAATATGGAAGGGTCGGCCGGCCCAGGGGGAGAAAAGCCACTTGAGCAGCTCTGCATTATCAGTCTCTGAAACGACTTGATTGGCTGGCTTGTTGGCTGGTTGGTTGGTTGGTTGGTTGGCTGATAGGCGAGCGCGCGTTTAACTTCGTTGCCCCGTCACTCTGGAACGTACTACCTGTCGGTCTGAGAGACGACGGACATACAATGATAGATCCTTTTAAGTCTGACTTGAAAATGTATCTGTTCCGGCTGGCTTTCATTGCCGTGACGTAAGGTTGACATCGAAAATCGGACAACGAGGCTTTTTCTTGTTTGGACTCTGTGTGTGTGTGTGTGTGTGTGTGTGTGTGTGTGTGTGTGTGTGTGTGTGTGTGTGTGTGTGTGTGTGTGTGTGTGTGCTTATTGTATTCATACGTGTTTTGTGGTTGTTGTTGTTGCTGCTGCTGCTGCTGCTGTTGTATGTGGGTTTTGTTGTTGTTGTTTGTTTTGTGTTTGTTTTGTTTCTTGCTGTGTTTTGTGTGTTTGTTTGTGTTGTTCTTGTTGGGTTTTTTGGTTTTGTTTGTTGTTGTTTTTTGGTTGTTTTGTTGTTGTTGTTGTTGTTGTCGTCGTCGTCGTTGTTGTTCTGGGCGGGTCCTTCAGCGAAATCGGGTTGCTTCCTCCCGTCACACTGGTGAAATGACATCCTCTTACCGATTTACATAATTCTGCATATTTTTTCGTTAATAGTTACGTTTGAATTACCTACTCCTGTGCTATGCGGGGGAAGAAAACCAGACACACCCACACCCACCTCCCACTCCCGGCCCGTAACCAGACAGGAGATAAAAGGATAAAATGCATATAATACGCATGGGTTGGAAATGCTTTTAGCAGACTGACCTACAATCAAATCAAATGCAGCACGAGATAATGGCAAAAATTTGGTTATAACAAGAAGCGTTCGCCAACGAAATGTCACATGCTGTCGAGGGGAAAATATGCAGACACCTACAACAAAGGCATGTACATTCCCACGCTGGATTAGTCACTTTCGTGTAATTTTGGCGATAAGGTACGTCGCCAAAATTATAACGTTCGAATTACTGAAGGAATTTCTGTCATTATTCCGCAAAACCGATAACGATGCGGTGGACAGTACGGTCACGGCTCACACCAGAATCAGAATTGTTTATTGATAGGCCTTAGGCCCATTCAAAAGTTGAGAGTGACATCCAGACATTCTTATACGCATCAATACTTGTACATGAAATAACCAAATTGCAAAATAAAGTATATCAACTCAGCTGAGCAACTGTTGTCTTTTTCTTAAAGCTAGAAAAAATATATAATGCCAGGTTCTTAACTGTATAATAGTTACTTGAGGCCATTAGCAAAGTGAGTCGGAAGCTGCTTGGATAGTTCTTTTTTTTTTAAACCGGGTACCTATGTCAGAAAGAGTGGGACAGTACAAAAGAAAATGTAGCTCGTCCTCAATACGGTTCACACCATATTATGAGAACGCACCTACCGATTCGCTAGTGTCGGATACCAGTTTTGGGGGACAAGGTACGTTGCATACCAGTTCTGGCGACAAGCTCCGTCGCGTACCGGTTCTGGCGACAAGGGGCGTCGCATGTCAGTTTTTTCGAAAATGTAAGTCGCGTCTCAAATCGGACAAGGTATGTCGCATACCAGTTCTGGCGACAATGTATGTCGGGTCTCAAATTTGTCGACAATGTACGTCACATACAAGTTTCTGCGATAATGTACGTCACATACCAGTTCCTGCGACAATGTATATCACGTACCAGTTCTGGCTGCAATGTACGCCACGTACCAGTTCTGGCTACAATGTACGACATATACCAGTTCTGGCTACAATGTACGTCACATACCAGTTCCTGCGACAATGTGTGTCACGTACCAGTTCTGGCGACAATGTACGTCACATACCAGTTCTGGCGACAATGTATTTCATGTACCAGTTCTGGCCTCAATGTACTTCATGTACCAGTTCTGGCGACAATGTACGCCACGTACTAATTCTGGCTACAGTGTACGTCACATACCAGTTCTGGCTACAATGTACGACACATACCAGTTCTATGCGACAATGTACGTCACATACCAGTTCTGGCGACAATGTACGTCACGTACCAGTTCTGGCGTCAATGTACGTCACGTACCAGTTCTGGAGACAATGTACTTCACGTACCAGTTCTGGCGACAATGTACTTCATGTGCCAGTTCTGGCGAGAACTGAATGTACGTCATATACCAGTTCTGGCGAGAATGTACGCCGCGTAGTAATTCTGGCGACAACGTACGTCACATATCAGTTCTGGCGACAGTGTACGTCACATACCAGTTCTGACGACAACGTACGATCTAACAGAACCTTATCAAAATAAAAATTAGAGTAACTCCTCGTATCATTCAGCCACTCAATTTCCTCGGACAGTTATGTCTCAGGATGTGAAATTCATTTCTTTTCAGACGACAACTGCAGTGGTCTGCTCATGACAGTTATGAAGGGAGGAGGATACGACTGAAGGGGAGGGAAATCTTCCCACTATTGCCCCTGATGCTCTGCCCCTTACAAAAGTGACAGCTCGGTACAGCTGATCAGCCGCTCAGCCAAGAATGTCGAATGAAATCGTCTATTTTCGGATATCCCCGGTCCTCATCCGGGCGTTTTGTCAGCGGGTGGTATTGAGTGTCAGTCATAGTACCTCTTTTGTCAATAATAACCCACAGATTAAGGTTGAAGACTACCCTTGAATGAAGCAATGACAATGATAGAGTACACACACACACACACACACACACACACACACACACACACACACACACACACACACACACACACACACACACGCAAACTGACGTTGCTGTGGTCTGAACATAAAATTTATTTTGATGGGTGGGTGGGTGTTTGGGAGTTTAACGTCCTTTTCCACCACGTATATCACAGACGGGGCAAGGACAAAAAAGGCCAGCACAAATATTTATATAAACCATCCTACCACTGAAACACACAACAGATCTAAGGGTATCTCACCATTCACAGGACCCCCATTCACCTCCCACAGAGAGGAAAATGGTCGGTACAATCTAGGCCATGTGAACTGGTGATTTTAGCCGCTCACGACTATGGTTTTGGGTCAATGGGGCTCTCAGCTGGTGAGCATGCGGCGATAGCCAAGAGGGATGCAGCGTCCAACAAGCACTAAAAGGCTGCCCCAGAATATACTAGTGCATCTCCAGCACTAGCAGGTGTTGCCACCATAAAGCTCTGCAAGGGGTTTCAGCGGAATAAAGACTACACAAAGTATAGAACAAGCAACTTCCTAAGCAAAACATTTATGTAATTATATCTAATTTAGAAATGAATAGTGACAAAGGCGTCGATACAGCCGAAAACATGCGCTCAGTCGGGTCAGGTTCAAAGTATATATATATAAGTAAACTTCATTTTAAGAGGTACTCATTACTTTCATTCGAGGATAGTCCCCATCCTTAAGACAGCAATGCATTAGTTACAATTCTCGCGTTCAGAACTATCACAGTTATTATGGATTGAATCTGATGGGCGTTGGCATTGATATACAGTTCGGTTAACGCAGGTTCGACTAGTGCGCCCTCAAACCGAGAGAACCGCAACATAGTTGTGGCAAGAAATGTGTGGCCGAAGGAATCAGATCAGTCAAAGTTTGTTTGTTTGTTTTTGTTGTTGTTGTTTTTTGTTGTTGTTTTTGTGTGTGTGTGTGTGTGTGTGTGTGTGTGTGTGTGTGTGTGTGTGTGTGTGTGTGTGTGTGTGTGTGTGTGTGTGTTTTGTTTTTTGTTTGTTTGTTTGTTTGTTTGTTTGTTTTTTTTTGTTTTTTGTTGTTGTTGTTTTTTTTTTTGGGGGGGGGGGGTATTTGTTTGTTGTTGGGTTTTTTGTTTGTTTGGGTTTTTTTGGGGGGTTGGGGGTTTTTTGTTTGTTTGTTTGTTTTGTTTTGTTTTGTTGTTGTTGTTGTTGTTGGTTTGTTTGTTTTTTTTTTGTTTTTGTTTTTTTGTTTGTTTTTTTTTTTTGGGGGGGGGGGGGTTACACGTTATTATTACTTTCAGAAACTTCGGGCTCCTTCTCCCAAGGCAAGTGCGTCGCCGCGGTGCAGCGCCATCCAGTACCTATCCTTTTTCAATTTTGCTGGGGGAGGAAAGCCGGATAACCCGGAGAGAAACCCCCCGATGAGCAGCCCGGCAGCCAGGAAAAACCGGTATCACATATCACAAGCTCGACCTGGGCTCAAACCCACGCTTTATCGCCGTGAATGCGGTGACGGCCGTTCAGTAGCACAGCGGCTAAATCCGACGCGCTGCCTTTGAAACCACCGCTCATCCCAGTTCATTGCATTTTTGTTACTCAAGGAGCAATTGATCGTTAAATCGTTCTCTGGCTGGAAACGTTCACGTCCACGCTGTAAAAATGGAGAGATGCCAAAAGGACATAGAAATATTGCAAACTGCACGCGGCGATTTCGCCTCTTGTCTCACCTCTGCCACGGTTGATACCCACTACTGACGCGCAAGTAGGTCGATGCGCAAATGTCCGTGCACTTCGAGATTGACTCGTAAGCGGCCCAAACCACTCCCTCGCAAAACAACCGAACTGGAACCGAATCACAACGTCAACAAAGTAGCTCCATGGAAACGTGAGCCTAGTTTGATTGTCGTCGGTTTAGTTGTACATTTTTAGCGTGTTGTTAACAGATTACAAGAACAAGAACAAGAACCTTTATTTTACAACGGTAGAAGTTATAGGCATATTCATACCAATTTTAAAACTTGCCGTTGCTACACTACATGAGCTAATACTTCTGTTAAAAAATACTAAGCAAGGACAGCACACACACACACACACACACACACACACACACACACACACACACACACACACACACACACACACACACACACACCGTACCCCATAACCCATACACAAACAACATCACGCATTAATCGCACGCATCTATGCAGAACACAATCGTAAACGGAAATAATGTGAAAATTTCTATAGAGTGGGCAAAAATGACGATGAGTAATTATCATACACAGATAGGAATATTGATGAAAGGTGAATGTGGGTACTTGGCACTAAGTACAATACGATAGGTATTGGGTGGCGGTGCACGCGCACGCGTTTAGCAGCTTAGACATCTATATTGCCGAATCCACGGAGAAGGACAACGGTAAAAGATGAATAATGCTTTTGGGTTAATTTTCCATACTGTGGTTAAGGGTTGTGATGTTAGGGAGCTGTGTGAGAAACATTCTTCAGCGCACAAGCCACTAACAAGGGAACGTTTGGGTTTTGAGTTTCTAACGTCTTTACTTTAACGTTGTTCACTTTTCTTTTTTTCTTTTCTTTTTTTTTACTTTATTGTCCCCGTTCGGAAAATTCGGGCTGCTTTCCCCGGGGGAAGGGCGTGCGCGTGTGCGTGCACCGCCACCCAATACCTATCGGGTTTTTTGTTGTTGTTGTTGTTTTGTGGTTTTTTTTTTTTGTTTTTTTTTTAATTTTGCTTGGAAGGAAAGCCGGATAACCCGGAGAGAAACCCCCCATGAGCAGCCCGGTAGCCAGGAGAAACCGGTATCACATATCACAAGCTCGACCTGGGCTCGAACCCACTCTTCATCGCCGTGACAGCGGTGAGGGCCGTTCAGTAGCGCAACGATGAAGTCCTAATCCGCAACCTCCCAGTCTGGAGTTCACCTAAACTGTCCCAGGGCCCGCATGTAAAAGTCGGGGTTAGGGAGTTTAGCCCCGGGTTAGAGTCTAACCTCGAACTAAACTAGCTCTAGGGTTTGTAGTTGTTGCTGTTGTTGTTGTTGTTGTTTTTAATCAGGAAGCGGGTCCATTCCAGCAAGGTGCCTATGCCATTACAGGGGCGCCGGAAGATGTTGGGGGGAGGGGGGGGGGGCAGAATCTCAGAGGGGGGAAACGCCAGAGCCAGTGAAAGGAAGGACATTGCCCGGAGAAAGTGAAAAGCGGGGGGGGGGGGGAGGTGCGTTCAGATGCTGCACTAACAAAAACCACCCGAACCAGTAAGCCAGTGAAACAAAGAAAGTTGCCCAAAGAAAGTGAAAAGCGGGGGAGGGGGGGGGGGGCGTTCAGATGCTGCGCAGACAAAAACCTTTACAAACCAGGGTGCCACTGAAAGGAAGGACGTTGCCCAAAGAAAAAAAAAGTGAAAAGCGGGGAGGGGGGGGGGGGGCGTTCAGTTGCTGCGCAGACAAAAACCTTTACGAACCAGCGAACCAGGGAGCCACTGAAAGGAAGGACGTTGCCCAAAGAAAGTGAAAAGCGAGGGGGGGGGGGGGGGGAGGATTATCAAACGACTTTCTGCCAAGTCGTTTTGATATTTCATGCAACGGCTAAACTGAGTTCTCTGTTGGGTGGGATGAGGGAGAGAGCAGGAAGAGGGGTAGGGGGAGAGGGGGGTAGGGGAAGGGGGGGCAAGACCATGGCTTTGCCCCCCCCCCCCCTTGCCATAGTCACCTGATTTTCCAGGGGGGGGGGGGGACAAAAAGATACTCAAAAAGAAACCTCAAAACAAAATTAAATATAAAAAAGGAAGCGAAGAAAGAAAGACAAAAATCCGTCTATAAGGCAGCTGCCCCCCCCCCCCTGCCCCCCCCCCCCCCCCGGTTCCGGCGCCCCTGCATTATAGACGGATTTTTGTCTTTCTTGTCTTCCTTTTTTATATTTACTTTTGTTTTGAGGTTTCTTTTGTCCTAGTCCGTAGCCGTGGGTTAAATTAACCTCGAGTTTTACATACGGGCCAAGGTCTAAAGCAAAACTACCTCCAACCGTTGTTTTAAGAGCCACATCTGGATTCATTGGTGTGTGAAGACACAAGACTTTTATGTGTGTGTGAGAGAGTTTTATTTATGAGTGTGCGAGTGTTTCAGATATAATTATTTTGAGAGCCTGAGTGCTTTGGACTTATTCGGATGTGTGTGTGTGTGTGTGTGTGTGTGTGTGTGTGTGTGTGTGTGTGTGTGTGTGTTGTTAATTAATTTTGTTCATTAATTTCTTATAATCATTTTCCTTTTACATTATTATTATTATTATTATTATTAAGATCGCTATTAGAATTCTTATTATTTTTCTTCTGTTGTTCGTGTTTATCTGTTTTTTTGCTATGTGTTGAATATGTTTGTATATGTTTGAGAATGGTGATATATGTCCAACTATGTAGGTCTGCTTTCCATGAATGTCTGTCTCCTATGTATATGTATATAATTTTGTCAAGAATAATAACAGTAATACCGACAATGCAGATGCCACATAAAAAGGTAAAACGACAGAGAAGACCGAGGCAGTGCAGAAGAACGCGGATTTTACCAGCAGATTCGCGAACTGATACCCTCCGATGTCCAGCGTGACCTGACAAGACAGATCATCCCCCAGAACCTTGTCCTGACCAGGGCGTCTAGCTACTGTCCGAGGGTCGTCCTCGCTGCCCACTATATGTGCTCATTTATTACTGTGGCTCGCCTCCCCTCGGTGCTCCCCTCGGTGCTCGTTTATTCCTTTGCCCGGCCACGCCTCAGTGGCCGTACATTACAGCAACCCTGGCATTTCCGTGGACGGGGGTGGGGTAAAATGATCGGGACTAATTCCCTTGAGATGGAGCGTCCGAGGAAATAGCAGATCTTGTCTGATAGAGTAGTTGTGTGTGTGTGTGTGTGTGTGTGTGTGTGTGTGTGTGTGTGTGTGTGTGTGTGTGTGTGTGTGTGTGTGTGTGTGTGTGTGTGTGTGTGTGTGTGTGTGTGTGTGTGTGTGTGTGTGCTGTGGTCTGGACATATAATTGACATTGCTAGGTGGGTGGGTGGGTGGGTGTTTGGGAGTTTAATGTCCTTTTCCATCACGTATGGGTGATATCAAAGTCGGGGCAACGAGAAAAAGGCCAGCACAAATATTCCGCCCCCAGCCGGGATTCGAACTCACGACCCGAGCATTTGAAATCTTGAATTCGGCTATCCCGGCTTCCCAAACTACATTGAAAGAACTCAATCGTTTTACCCAAAGTGACTCAGGTCGTCAACACAATACATGTAATACTACTTTTATTATCCCTTTCGGGAAATTCGGGCTGCTTCCCCCGGGGGAAGCGCCACCCAATTCCTACCATATATAATTTTTACAATTTTTTTTTTTTACAATTTTGCTGGGGGAGGAAAGCCGGATAACCCGGAGAGAAACCCCGATGAGCAGCCCGGTAGCCAGGAAAAACCGGTATCATATATCACAAGCTCGACCTGGGCTCGAACCCACGCTAACTAGTAACATACATAGGGCACATGGTACATGCGCATGCTGGATCTACCGTAAAAGGAGCCCCAGTACCATGGCTTTGATGAACGGGTGGGTGGGTGGGTGTTTAGGAGTTTAACGTCCTTTTCACATACGGGTGATATCAAAGACGGAGCAACGATGAAAAACCCAACACAAATATTAGGCCCCAGCCGGGATTCGAACCCACGACCCGAGCATTGGAAGTCCAACGCTCTACCATTCGGCCATCCCGGTTCCCCGTTTTAATGAACGGCTACAGCCAACGACGAAGAGGGAAAGATAGTACTTACTTCAAGAACGTCTGTAGGACTTTAGTATACCCAGCAGGGACGAAACAGTTGTGTTCCCTCAAATCGCATTCTGACTATGGCATCTAAATTCGTACATGGTCCTATTCACTAGACGAGGGTATGATTACAGCGGGCAACAAAGACAAACACACAAGAGAGAAAAAAGTACCTACTGAAGTATTTTTGTAGGTCTTCGTTGTATCCGGCCTGCAGGAAACAATTGTTTTCCTAAACTCGCATTCTGTCCATGGTAATACTACTTCAAGCACTTCTGTACGACCAGTATATCCAGCCCGGACGGAACAACTGGTTTCCTAAAATCGCATTCTGCCGATGGCTAATACTATTACAACCTCCTTTTCCAAGATAAGCGTAGAGTTGTAACGATTACAGCCAGCTGGTGACAAGACAAACTCACAACAGGGAAAATGGTACCTACTCCACAAGCACTTCTGTACGGCTTCAGTATATCCAGCCAGGACGAAACAATTGGTTTCCTAAATCGCATTCTGCCGATGGCTAATACTATTACAACCTCCTTTTCCAAGATAAGCGTAGAGTTGTAACGATTACAGCCAGCGACAAGACAAAAACTCACTACAGGAAAAATGGTACCTACTTTAGAAGCACTTCTTGTACGGCTTCAGTATATCCAGCCAGGACGAAACAATTGTTTTCCTCAAATCTGCCATTCTGCCAGTGGCACCTGCTCCGCCGGCAGCAACACGCGAACGCCGCTGTTGGAAACGGTCAATGCAAGAATATACTGCCTACAGCTTTTACCGACTGGGCCGGGATGAGACAGTTGCAAGTGGGATGTCCTGGTTTATGACATATCTGGCTGCCCGCCACTAAATATATAGCGACTCGATCCACACAGCTCATTTTTACGACTGTCTGTGTGTTCATCCGTGGCTTCGAACGTCTGAACTTTACCAGCATTAGTGCAGAAGCACGGTCGACGAAACGATTGTAGTTATGGTTTCATGCCAGTGTCGGGGACGAAGATGTTGTTGCTGTTGCTGTTGTTGTTGTTGGGGTCTCGTGCCAGAAAGATCATCTGGCGTGTTGTACAGGTTCTTTGACGACGGTCACTGTCAGGTAACGCCGCATAAGTCATTGAAATATGAGCATGCATTTAAGTTTAGGAATTTAAACTTGCACTTATTTTCAGCTTTTGAGGACTGCGGAAGGGGGGGGGGATGGAAGCCGGAGTACCCGGAGAGTACCCCCGACGATCGGCCCGAATGAACCGTACCACATACAGGAAGGAAAAATTCTTAGCCCCATGGGGGATTCGAACCTGACCTCTCACATTGGCGACAAAGTCTCAACCACTAGACTACCGACCACCATCTTCCATCTCCTTCCTTTGCCTTCCCATCCTCTAAAACCCAATCTCCCCAAACCCCTCACCCACCCACCCGTCTTCACCGCCCCATCCCCTACCGGCTCCTATCCCAACACTCAAACCGACTTCGGAGACCAAAAACATTTATCCAAATACTGCCGCTAAGGTCTCGCCACCGCTGGTCACGGCCCACAAGTGGTGTGGTGTCAAAAGGCATCGGAGAAAACCGACTTCGTGACCCAAAAGACCACGGGGCTCTGTATAAGGGCCCTTCACTCCGGCAGCATCGTCCGTAGATCCGGGCATCATCATGGACAGATAATTTGCTAGCCGCCTGTGATGGGTACAGCCAAGGCAGAAATTGGCTGCCATCGATTGCGACACTTTACCCTCTCCTCGCTAAATGATTCTCTGTCCCAGCGTTCTGCTCGGCGCTGTTTGCAAACGGCTTGAGGCCCACAGCTTCGTAGCTCGCGGTTACAACGTCTCGAAGAGGCGCAACGGCAAAGAGAAACTGGTGTCTGGCCAAGGGGAACGCGTTCTTGAATGCAGCGAGAGACGCAAATTGCAAAAACAACGTGAATCAAAAGTATATGTGATAGGCCTCCCACAAAAAGGGGGGAAATGGCGATTCGGGGCATATAAAGTGATTGGTATCACCGAAAAGTGCACATAATAAGCTTTCTTTTGGTATAAAAATTATTTCTTTAGCTTGACGAAGACCTGAGATATGTTTGTTGAAAACTTGTTCTTCAAAAGCAGCCATTGACTGGTAAAGAGTGACGTGTGAATCATTCCAATATGGCGTGGTTGTATTCTATACTCGTTTTTCACAGGTTTATAAGCTACACCCAACCTTGACACTTTCACGGAAGTTGTTTTACTTTTAGTTGTTTAAGGACCCGAAAATGAAAAAAAAATCTCAAAGTTGCTATATTTGACCTACCACCAGTTTCTTTCAGTTTTTTCAGAAGTAACTTGGCGACTTTTCTCCCCTTTTGTGGGAGCAAATCACGTATTTTCTCGACGTAAACCGTTCCTGAAAGCAGAGAGAGAGAGAGAGGGGGGGGGGGCGGGGGACAGAAACACGCAAATTACCAACGACGTGAATTAAAAGTATATTTTTCTCGATGTCGACTCTTGGACCCTTCCCCGAAATGCAAGGGGAAATTTGGAGGGAAACCTTGTCCAACTTTATCGGCAGACATGTTATGAGGAAACAGATAGCTACCGTCGTTTCGAAGAAGGGCCTAAGCGCCATTTGATTTATTAGGCGCTTATGCTGTTTTACCACGTGACAGTAGGTAGGCTCCTGTTTTCGATTTGGGCGAAGTGTGGATGGGACGGGGAATAGCGAAAAATGCAAATCAACACCGCTGTCCGGAGGCCGATAAAAGAAATGCTGGGAGGGAAACCGGTATTTGGACAGGCTCAAAGGATAGATTGAAGTGGCTGGCCGTGTTAAGTGCACGTCTCCGCAGCCTTGGATTTGGTTTGCAAAGGACATTTGATGTCCCCAATTCACGTGCAATGCACACGGGAAGTAATCAAAATGGCGGAGAGAATTTAACCAGTGCTACCGCGAGTGGCACCGATGTAACACGCGAACATGCCTCCACGACTGACCTACTCCGGAGTAAAAAAAAAAAAAAAAAAAAAAACTTACCCCGTTTGAGAAAAAAAGTACCAAAACAGGAGTGTGCCTGAATTAAAAAAAAAAAAAAACTGGTAATGACAGCAATGGCGCCGTTAAGTCGTTTTCTGGTTGAGAAAAGGCACCTGATCTGTTTTCGAGTTATCTAGCATCAAAACCACCTGGACAGTGATAGCGTCTGTAATGCTGGCACTGAGCCAAAATAGTAGTGTAACAATACTCGTAGAGTTTGAATGTTCGATCGCTGGATTCGTATTGATATGTATTTTGTGGGTGCGCGGGAGAGGGAGGGAGGGGGAAGAGAGAGAGAGAGAGAGAGAGAGAGAGAGTGCTGTTTAAAGCGGACATTGTAACTTCCTATGTCTGGGGCTGAAGTAAAGAATCTTGTATCTTCTATCCTGTATCTTTAACTACAACACGTGACATTACCTGAGAGCAGCCCAACATCAATCGTCAGCACTTTGAAATTGGAAGTAGCTGCAGAAGAATAAATCGCCATTTTGATTGGCCCCCGCGACACAGAACACCGAGGCGGGACACCGGACCAGTGATTACAACAGACATGGACATGTGCACGGTAAACAGTGTATAACCAAACCTGATTTTAGCGGCCACGTCTGTACAGCGCCAGCCTGCTCACAGCGGTCATCAGTTCTTGTCTATATAGGTTTATTTCGTGTGTGAAACGTACAATATAAATTTGAGCATTACTTATATTAAGCTCATCGGGGAACATATATTCACATTCAGCAATGCTGCAAAAGGCAGAAGAAAAAAAAAAGAAAGAAGATAATAGTGTTTATAGTTTATAAAGCGCAGGCTAAACCCACTGCGCTAACACACACACACACACACACACACACACACACACACACACACACACACACACACACACACACGCACGCACGCACGCACGTACGCACGCATCTCACGATGATGACGAAATGGTGTAAAAAAGAAATACAAAAGACAGACAGACACACACACACACACACACACACACACACACACACACACACACACACACACACACACACACACACACACAATGTCTCATTGAGTTTGCACCACTTCTTGGGCCCCGAGCTTTCCTCTTTTCACTAGAAGAAGATTTGCCAATGCCGGCTCTGAGCCCAAGTGACTTTTAAGGCCATTGATACAATCAAACTTATATTACCACGGGCGGATGTGTCAATATGTACATATAGTCAATATCGCCGTCACTACACTTTTCTCGCACACATACACACACATTGAGAACATAAACATTACTGGTATGGTGCATAGTACAGCAACTGGAAAATATACCCAAGTTACGAGTAACGCAGACATGCTACAAACAGTATTAAATTGTACAGTCTGAGTCGACTGACAAAAGCGAAGAAAGTCACAAATCAAAATTATGAGAATATTACTGCCATAAAGCGTGACAGTTTCATTGGTTGTACTTTTTGCCACTATAATGGCCCTGTATGAGCAGTCACCTCTCCGCAGAGGCCATCTTGCGCGGGCTAAACCCTTAAAATAACTAACAACAGATGCCATCTCTGTCTGGCCTTTTCGGGTTATTGATTTAGACAGGTTTTGCTGTGCGCCACAATGACGTGCTCGTTCAATAATTACTCAAAACGTTTGACGGGGGGGGGGGGGGGGGGGACAAATCAAGCGTTTGAGCATAGCAGAAGTAAAACAAAACAACAAAAAATACTCAGTCTCTCTTTGGCAAATGATGGCTCACTGCATCTCACTCAAACCCCAAAGGAGAAAACCTATGACATTTCCTTTCTGACACCAAATTGCACTTCCAATTTATACCACAACTAAAGGAATTCCCCAAAGAGACACCGCCAGCCTTTGGCAGAGGGAGGGAATTTTACCGGCAAGACTTCGTAAAAGAACAGGAAACGCAATTTCACAATTTTCCTGTGGGTAAGGCTGGTCTTGAAAGACATCAGGTCTCTTGTGTGGCCACCGAGTGTTGTCAGCAGATAGGCCACAAATAACTTCTGACTTTTTTTGGGTGGTGGTGGTGGTGGTGGTGGTACGGGGAGGGGGGGAGGGGTACGCGAGGGGGTGGGGGTACGGGATGGGGGATGGGGGGGGGGGGAGTGGCAGGGGTTAAACACCAACAGTCAATACTCCAGAGGCCATCGACCTATCGTGCCAAGGCGAAGTTATTATGTCGTGCCTGTGTACGTCCATTTTTTTATTTAAAAAAAAAAAACTTAATTATCGCTGCATAGATATTCGGATAGATTTTTCCCGAGGCAAGCGCGTCGCGGCAGGGTTTTTTCCCCTCAGAACTCATTACGAACATTGAGACTTTAACTCTATTGTGACTGGCGCTGCTGCTGCCTCAACACTTCCCATGGCAGGGCCTGCCGACATGAACCTGCAGTAAGCTGACTACATGTAAACACACATCTCAAGTAAGCCCATTCAAGACACACTGACACACTTGACAATTCAACCGATTTGAAAATTGGTCGGAGAATTCAATTTTGATGAGACAGTGGGCGATGCGTGGTTGTACCTTTGATCAAAGTGTCCCGTCACGAAGGAGTTCAAGGTTCATGCCCCTCGGACATTCTGCCGACTGCGCAGTTCCAGGCATGCTACTTCCGAAGCTGACGACAGAAAACGTTTTGATGAACTCCATTTTAGTTGATACTGTCGGTGTGCGATGCAAAGGTCACATGTACACTACTAAAGATACCCCAGATCAACATTGCAGAGACGCATGCATGGGGAGATACAGGAATATATTAGGACCAAACTGTCATATTAAACACCGTTTCGTCACAACATTGTCTAGCTCTTCCAGCCACGGCAGCCAATCAAACGATCCATCACCTTGACGTCTTTTGATTTGTTTGCCAGCTTCACTCAGACTGGAATGACGTGCAAGACAGATCAATGCAGATCGTGAGCCGATATATTCAAGTCAACAGTGTGGGAGATTCCTATTGTTAGGAAATGCACGGACATTCTAAGGCCAGTGGGCCTAAACGTCAAACTGCCGAGTTCTTTCTTTCTTTCTTTCTTTCTTTCTTTCGTCTGTTGGTCTTTCTTCCTTCCTTCCTTCCCTCCTCCCTCCTTCACCTATATTTCTTCTTTTTAAACCCCTCAATCATGTCGGGGAGCCAGGGTGGCCGAATGGTAGAGCGTTGGACTTCTAATGCTCGGGTCGTGAGTTCGTATCCTGGCTGGGGCCAAATATGTGCGCTGGCTTTTTCATCGTTGCCCCGTCTTTGGTATCACCCGTATGTGGTGGAAAAGGACGGTAAACACCCAAACACCCACCCACCCTCAATCATGTCTGCACTACCAGTGGTAAGAAATAAGTAATGTTGGGCATGTCATGTACACTGGTTTATTGCGCCTAGGAGATGATAAGTTGGCAATATTTGCTGTATATGCACTTAGTATTGATGTTTGTTTTACCTAGTTGTAATTGACAGGAGAGTTCGATAAATACGCATGAAGGTGCAGCGTCTTCTGCATGTCCTAGGTTTATGCTGTCCCGTAGACCAGTTTGCATCATTTGTCCAACGTTACATTTTTTTTTTTTCACGTAGTGCAGGCACATTCGGCCGCGAATTAGTCTTTGGTGCTTGCGCGGCATCAAGCCCGAAAAACTCAGTTACTCACTCACTCCTTTCTTCCTTTCTTCATTTTTTCTATTTTATACCCCCACTCCGTCTTTACTTTAATCATATTTTTCGCCATCAGTACTTGTCGGGGTTTTAGGGGCAGAGCAATGTTGTACACCGAGTTCTGGCTTGAAACGAATAAATGTTTTAAATCTGTCATTTCAAGAAACAGGAAACGCTGGTCGGGCAGTCGCTGTTGTTGTTGTTGTTGCTGCTGCTGCTGCTGCTGATGCTGCTGATGCTTTAGAGAACGTTCTATATACGAAGACAAACAAAACTGTCAGTTTTTCCGTTCAAGGTCTGAATTAGGGGCCTTTTTTTTAAAGATCACGTGACACTTTCCCAACGGATAGGATTCGTCAAGTCAAGTCAATTTTATGGGTATGGTTTCGCCGAGACAGTCATGTGCATAAGCGCGGTTAGCCAAGGCTACCGACTGGCAGAGTAAACTCCCTTGGGAGTTGGCAATGAGTGGGCGCCATTGGTGGTCAGGTCTCCAGGGTCCCTCATATATCTGTTACCGTTTGGTGATCAGCGACAGCCCGCCAGCAAACTTCATTTATCTTCTGGCGCCCGTTTACTGAACATGTCCCTCGGAAGGCCTTATGCTGCAATTTGTATAATGTTCGCAAGCTTTGATCGGTCAGCTTCGTTCAGTGCACTGCAATGCCTCGGGTTTTTTTTTTTTTTTTTTTTTTAGGAAAGGTCATCGGGGTGAGATCTAAATTCGTCACGTAGACTTGTCGCTTGGGCTTTGGATGAGAACCTGCTGAATCAAAACTGAAATTGAAATTGAAATCATTTTATTTGAAAACGGTGGAAGTTTTGGTCTTGCGACCAATTGTCAAACTTGCCGTTTTGAAAAACAAACAAACAAACAAATAAACAAACAAACCACAATGATCGAACGTACTTAAAACTGGAACATGAAACCTTACACACACACACACACACACACACACACACACACACACACACACACACACACACACACACACACACACAATTACCTCATGCATGAACTAGTATGTCTATATATATATGTAAACAAAAGTATAGTATGGTTTAGTATGGCAGACTTCTCCTCGGTGCAGATATCCATCTCTGCTGAAATGCTCGCGGCGCCGCAGGGCTGGAGGACGAAGCAGTGAAAGCCTGCCGCCGCTAAGCGCTGCTTTATGTCAGATACCTACTTTTTATCATTATTTGTTATTTGTACACTATTAGATGTTTGAAGAGGCTGTTTTTAAACGAGGAGGCTGACCGACTGTGCCTAACATGGACAGGAAGGGAATTCCACAATGAAGTTCCGGAAAATGAATACTTCAAGGGTTCACTTCCAGGAGGTACTTTTGATAGAAAGAGGAGAGCAAGGGAATACCCGAGTTTTGTTTTGGTGAATAAGTTTTGTTGTACAACCAAAATCAGGCGAAACCACTACGATGCACTGCATGATTAGATTTAGATCTTGTATTCTTTCAACAGGGCACGCATTAGAAGATATTACTAATTATTATTAATTAAACATGTGCACAAAAGGAATAAACATACAATCAAAACTACACAAAGGCAGCCGTTATGATTATAGTTGATCATTAAGTTATTACAAATGTATCATCATCGTTTGGGTTCCCTATGAAATTCGGGAAGGCGGGGTGGCCGAATGGTAGATCGTTGGACTTCTAATGCTCGGGTCGTGAGTTCGTATCCCGGCTGGAGCCAAATGTTTGTGCTGGCTTTTTCATCGTTGCCCCGTCTTTGATGTCACCCGCATGTGGTGGAAAAGGACGTTAAATCTCCCAAACGCCCACCCACCCGTACGAAATTCATTTCTTTTGGGGCTGATTTTCGTCTAGTTTCGTTTTGTGTTGTTTGTTTGTTTGTCTTACTTGCTCTCTTTTCTTTTTTTACTTTAGTCTTTAGTCGGGGAGCCGGGACAGCCGAATGGTAGAGCGTTGGATTTTCAATGCTCGGATCGTGAGTTCGAATTCCGGCCAGGCAAAATATAGAGACTCTAAATATCCCGGCAATTTTTTTTTCTGGTTGCCCTGTCTTCGATATCAGCCATACGCGGTGGAAAAGGACGTTAAACTCAAAAACACCAACCCACCCATTCACCCACCCTTGTCTTCCCGCGGGGATCGTTGCTCATCCACCGTTTAAACTTTGGTCCCGCAGCAATATGAGAATCAGGCCAGCGAAACAACGATCACGACGCTTCAAAAACGACAGAACGGCGTATCGGGAAGACCTGCCCTCTCTCAATATCGCTGGGCCTTGAAATCCCGAGAGATCCCGAGGACTCCCGATGTAAAGACAGTGCCCAGATGGACACCCCAGGGTGCTGCAACCTTACGCCCGACCAGGGCACTAAAGAAAATTGCTGATAGTATCCTTTTGCCGCGTTTAATGGAAATTTGCTGAGCGTTGGGTCGCAGCGGCTTCGGGCCATCACCTCTGGCAGAGTAGGTCGGAGCTCCTGGGGCCCCGGGGCTGCTTCACGATCAAGTGTGTTGTGGTTTCCGTTGTGGGTGTATGTCGCTGCTAGGTTTGTTTGTAGATGTCCTGGAGTATATATCGGAAAATTTGAGTTTAAAAGTCGATATGTAAATTGTTTGTGATCAGTTCTGGAGGTGGGGGGGGGGGAGGGGGGAAACTGCCGCATACAAGGGTGGGTAGCGTGGGTTTTGGGGGGTTTAACGTCCTTTTCCACCACATACGGGTGATATCAAAGACGGGGGCAACGACAAAAAAGCCAGCACAAATATTTGGCCCCAGCCGGGATACGAACTCACGACCCAAGCATTAGAAGTCCAACGCTCTACCATTCGGCCACCCCGGCTCCCCGCCGCTTACAAATCTTTTGCCAATTGAAGAGATGTTGCTTTTGGCCACTGCGGCCATTTTCGTGACTTTGCGGCTTCTTATAGTAGAGATATAATTATGACTTGGTCTAACGCTTCCATACCTGCACTACACGCGGATCGACACAACATACCTGCACAACTCCGCAGTGAACACAATAGACTAAGAAAGCACCTGTACCACAAACTGAAACAGGCTACAACTCCCCTCTGTCCATGTGGCTATGCCGAGCAGACCGGACAACACATCATCCAGGACTGTCCACTATACCATCAGCTGAGGATGACGACGTGGCCATCGGAAACGCCTCTACACACCAAACTGTACGGCCCTCAGCGGGAGCTGGAGAGGACAGCAGACTTCATGCTCAGAACTGAACTTCCAGTGTGACCAAGAGATGAACAACAACAACAACAACAACAACAACAACGCGGATCGACAACGTCGCTAAAAATAGCCACCAATCAGCGCTGCAACCAATAAAGTCGTCTGCTCAAGATGTGGTACGTTTCTACGCACATAAAACAACATACACGCCAACCAGAGTCACACCAATAGCTTCAGATGCTATGTAAGTACGTGTATGTTGTGTCCCAAGTGACTGATTCTGATGCACTTGTAGGCGCATTCGACGGAAAGTTTCGACAGCGTTGTTGTTCGCCTGACAAACGCATTGAGGCTGTAAGTTCAGGGGCACTTATGCTGTCTTCGAACTGTGCAGTGGCTTTCATTGTTTGTTGGGTGGGTGGGTGGGGGGTGTTTTGTTTTTATAAATATCGCTGCTATTTTGTTTTTGTTGTTGTTGTTGTTGATTTATGATTTAATGTATGTACATAGCAAACAGTGAGTTTGATTTCAGGAGAGTTCCGGCTGTAAAAAAAATATGTTTTTTTGTGATTTGGCTGTCTTTTGTCTGTCGTTGCTAGGGACGTTGCGCTGTCATTTGTGTGGTTTTCTTTACTTTTTTGTTCTTCTTTTTCTTTACTTGTCAGACAGTTTTCCTTCTCCGACAGTGGCTATTTTGGGGCGAATAAAGAATATGCTCAAGCGAGCCAGGACTGTCACAATACTGTAGTGTGACTTTCTTTGCAAGCCAGATTAACTCATTGTAAATATTTTCGTATAAATAGGCAATACAGTGAGTGCAAGATCGAGGGAAGAGGCCTATTCTCAAAACTGTGATGGTGGCTGTTTCTCGTTGCATTTTGCGTGTGGGGTTTGATGTTTATTATTATTAAGTTGTTGTTGTTGTTGCTGCTGCTGCAGTTGTTGTTGTTTTATTTTAGTGTGTTTCTGTTTTGTGGTTGTCTGTTTCTGTGGGGAGCCGGGATAGCCGAATGGTAGAGTGTTGGGCTTTCAATGCTCGGGTCGTGAGTTCGGATCCTGGTTGGGGCCAAATATTTGTGCTGGTCTTTTTCTCGTTTCCCCGTCTTTGATATCACCCTTACGTGGTGGAAAAGGACGCTTAACTCCCACAAACCCACCCACCCTTGTCTGTTTCTGTTTTGGTTTGGTTTGGGGTTTCTTCTCTTTGCAGCGTTTTTTCCTGTCCCTTTCTTTCTTTCATTGAAATCTGTGTTCACAAAGCATTTTTTGGTTCTTCTTTGTTTGTTTTTTAGCGTTGTTGTTGTTGTTGTTGTTGTTGTTGTTTTTTGTTGTTGTTGTTTATGGGGGGGGGGGTGTTTTTTTTTAAATACATCCTATCAAATCGAAAAGTACCCATTGGTACGCATACGTCGGCTTGCGTGTTCGTGTGACCATTCTGTCAGCATGAGTTGAAACTAAATGACTTCGCCTTTCGTGAATAATGAATATAGATGGACAGTTGTGGCGAACTTGGGTCGCAAGGTACTAAATCGTTTTGTGTGTCCAAGCTGTCCTATCTGGATCTAAAATGACTTTCTGCTTCGTGACTATAGATGGACAGTTGTACCGGAGTTAGGTCGCGAGGTACTAAATCACATCCGTTGTGTGTCAGATAGTACGTCAACTTGTTCATTTGGACCGCTTCAGGCCTTCAGGGGCACGCAACTGCCGATCCGACTGAGAGTGCTGTGCCCCTGGTACTGTTTGAAGAACTGACTGTTGAAATCTCTCACTGGTGACGTTCAGGAAATGAGATGGTACGAAGGACGCTAAACGTTATTAGAGAAGTGGTTAAAGGAGATTCATCGTTTGTTTGTTTGTTTGTTTGTTTGTTTGTTTGTTTGTTTGTTTGTTTGTTTGTTTTGGGTTTGTTTTTGTTTGTTTGTTTTTGATGTTGTTGTTTTGTTTGTCTGGGTTTTTGGTTGATGTTTTGTCGTTATTCGGTTGTTGTTGTTTTGTTGTTGTTGTTGTTGTTGTTGTTTTGTTGTTGTTGTTGGGTTGTTGTTTTTGTTGTTGTTTTGTGGTTGTTGTCGTAGCACGACTTTGTTACAAGAATTCATCCACCCATGTAGCACCTCGCATACGTGAAAAAGTTAGTGACGTCAACCAGCTAGGCGAGCTAACACGACCTCATGTGTTTGGGGTTTTGCGAGCGCAAAGAGTTTCCTGTACTTTCTTTATGTCAGCATGCTTGATGTCAGAGAGCTTGCGTACGTGTGCACGCGGGCAGCATACGTGACACGACGACGACAGCAGGCCACTGAATGGAAACAACATTTTGGGCTGGTGGCCATCTTGTATTGCTAGCCGTTGTTTCCCCTTGTTGTTATAGTTTGTTTTGTGGTGTGTGTGTGTGTGTGTGTGTGTGTGTGTGTGTGTGTGTGTGTGTGTGTGTGTGTGTGTGTTGTTTTGTTTTGTTTTGTTTGTTTTGGGTTTTGTTTTCGGGTTTTTTGTTGTTGTTTGCTTGGGGTTTTTCTTTCTTGTTTTTCTTGAAAGGATCCGGTAAAAAATATTTTCTTATAAAGCGTATGGTTGCGGGGTGTGTGGAGGAGGGGCGGAGAGGGGTTGGAGGCAGAAGAAGTGAATTACGGAACACACGAAACAGGTCCCCAACACTACTAAAAGCACCATCCACAATAAAGCAATGCCTCTCAATGATCATAATGTACACTTAAACCGTTGAGAGGCCCCTCTCTCTTACTTTATCACTAGAAACTCTACACCAGCAGACGCTAGTGAATCAGATTTTCAGACTACACAGATGGTCCTCAAAGGCCCGTCTGGTCATATTTTCGACCCACTCAGCTTAATGGTGGATTTGGTTTCGTTGAGTATTTCGGTAAGTGCATGGTGGTGTTTGGAGCTGTCTCGGTCTCTTGGCTGAAGAGAGTGGGTGGGTGTTTAGGGGTTTAACGTCCTTTTTCGCCACGTCACGGTGATACCAAAGACAGGGCAAGGTTAGTTAGTTAGTTAGTTAGTTAGTTAGTTAGTTAGTTAGTTAGTTAGTTAGTTAGTTAGTTAGTTAGTTAGTTAGTTAGTTAGTGCGTAACGCCGCGCAAGTAACAAAGACCATTTCGCGGCTAATGAAGGTCCTGCAGTCTCCGCCAGATTGAAATAAAAAGACAACAAAAAACAAAAACCACAAAAAAACCCAAGATGTAAATATGTATCAAAAACCTATTCAGTTTAAATGATAAAAACGTTTCACTTCTTTGTACATCGAACATGCGGAGGTCGGGGATAGTCCGAAAAGTCAAGACCCGAGCATTAGAAGTCCAACTCTGCGAGTGCACCAAGACAGCGACACAGCAGGAGTAAAATACAACAAAAATATCAGTAGGTCTTCCGACTGGAGGTTTTCAATTCAATTCCTGCCAAGTAAATGTGGAGTTGTACACCAGTGGCCTCACTAATTTAAAAAAATCATAATTAATTTATGTCTATATGGATTTTAATTTGGCTTAGTGGGAGTGTTGCACTTTTAATTATACTCGCGTTTGCTGCAGTCAGAGCCGTTAAAGAACCGTTAACCTTGCCTGATTTCTATGTGTGTGTGTGTGTGTGTGTGTGTGTGTGTGTGTGTGTGTGTGTGTGTGTGTGTGTGTGTGTTCGTGTGTGTGTGTGTGTGTGTGTGTGTGTGTGTGTGTGTGTGTGTGTTCGTGTGTGTGTGTGTGTGTGTGTGTTCGTGTGTGTGTGTGTGTGTGTGTGTGTTCGTGTGTGTGTGTGGGTGTGTGTGTTCGTGTGTGTGTGTGTGTGTGTGTGTGTGTGTGTGTGTGTTCGTGTGTGTGTGTGTGTGTGTGTGTGTGTGTGTTCGTGTGTGTGTGTGTGTGTGTGTGTGTTCGTGTGTGTGTGTGTGTGTGTGTGTGTTCGTGTGTGTGTGTGTGTGTGTGTGTGTGTGTGTGTTCGTGTGTGTGTGTGTGTGTGTGTGTGTGTGTGTGTGTGTGTGTGTGTGTGTGTGTGTGTGTGTGTGTGTGTGTGTGTGTTGTGCGTTATATACGCTTATGTTTTTTGTATGTTATGTACGCGCCCTGAGCTCTTGTGAGATGGGGCGCCACAAATACCCTTTATTATTATTATTATTATTATTATTATTATTATTATTTCCACGTACAAGTATGGTTTGTTTTAAAGTTTCAAAATTCACCGGGAGCATGGAAGGGGCGGACAAGCGCTCTGTTCTGTACACTGTTGATGATGGGTGTTGGAGGCGGGGAAAGGAGGGGGGGGTGATGGAGGCGGGGAAAGGATGGGGGGGGGTGATGGAGGCGAGGAAAGGATGGGGGGGGGGTGATGGAGGCGGGGAAAGGATGGGGGGGGGGGTGTTGGAGGCGGGGAAAGGATGGGGGGGGGGGATGGAGGCGGGGAAAGGAGGGAGGGAAATTGCTGCTACCGGTTGAACAGGATCCGCCGGTGTGTGGGACTTGGAAAGCAAATAACAAAAACAAAATCGTCTGGACAAATTTCATCCATTACCCATCACGCTAATGTATTGCGCAAAATCTTCCAGTCCCGCGGCCTCAAAAGCGTGGACTGTCATTCTGTCGGGCGGACAGTTAATTTAGCAGTAAATCCCGCCTCATATTAAGAGCAGCCTGACATGTCTGCTGCACGCCAACTGTCAGGACCCATACTGGAGAAATCTTTTTTTTTTCTTTTTCATGTTTGAGCAGCTGATCAAAATGGGATGACTCTCTCTCTCTCTCTCTCTCTCTCTCTCTCTCTCTCTCTCTCTCTTCGTAGTTTAGCAACGACAAGTTTCGAAATGGTATTGCTGCCAAAACTTTCAGCGTTGCAGTTTAAAGATTATTGTCATGATTGTCATTGTCATTGTCATTGTCATTGGCATTAGCATTCTCTCTCTCTCTCTCTCTCTCTCTCTCTCTCTCTCTCTCTCTCTCTCTCTCTCTCTCTCTCTTCGTAGTTTGGCAACGACAAGTTTCCAAATGGTATTGCTGCCAAAACTTTTACCGTTGGAAAATAAAGATTATTGTCATCATTGTCATTGTCATTGTCATTGTCATTGTCTCTCTCTCTCTCTCTCTCTCTCTCTCTCTCTCTCTCTCTCTCTCTCTCTCTCTCTCTTCGTAGTTTAGCAACAACAAGTTTCGAAATGGTATTGCTGCCAAATAAAGATTATTGTCGTCATTGTCATTGTCATTCTCTCTCTCTCTCTCTCTCTCTCTCTCTCTCTCTCTCTCTCTCTCTTGATTTTGGTCTTTTTGTTGTTGTTCTTATTCTTCTTCTTGTTGTTGCTGGTGTTTTTATTGTTGCTGTTGTCGGTGGGAGTTTGTTTGGTTTTGGGTTGAATTTTTAATTTTTTTGGTTGGGGGGGGGGGGGGAGGGGTGTGTGTGGTGTTGTTGTTTTTGTTTTGTGTTTTGTGTTTTGTTGTTGTTGTTTTGGTTTGGTTTGGTTTTTGTAAGGGGTGTGTGTTTTGTTTTGTGGTTGTTTTTTTGGTTTGGTGTTTTTTGTGGGGGATTGGGGGGGGGGGGGAGTGTTTGGTGTTTTTTTTTTTTGTTTTTTTTTTTTGTCTGTTCTTTTCTTCTTAAAGGTCTTTACACTGTGTGTCTTTTCTGTTTGTTTGTTCAACAAGGAGAGAAATAGCGGCTTTACAGTTAATGCTCCAGCACTTACTTTTAGGCAACGAGCCATTTTCACTGTTCTCCCAGATCTGTCCCGTACCGACGTGTCCAGAACTGCCCATCCCAAACGCCCCAAAATGGATCTATCTCACACTGACGAACATTCCAGTCCTTCCACCGCTACAACACAAAAATCAGCCTGCCCATTTCGCTGAGCCTGCACGAGCCATATCTCGCTACCCTGACCGCCCCAGGTCCCACTAGGGAAAAGGGGTGCAAAGACGGGCGTCTGGGTGGAGTGCCTAATGGCCACACCTCCAGAGGTGCTAGTTGCGTCGAGCAGTCCTGCAGAGACCTGGCTGCAACGATGTGTTCGTGATAATGGTCTGTTATGTTTGACAGGCAGCGGAACCCTGTTAGATGCTGGAGACTGTGGTGCAAACAAGTGCATTATTGTTAGGGTATCTTTCAGTATGTGGTACGTGTATTCAACGGTAACAGTTTTTGTTCTTATCATTATCTTTTTATCATCGTCATCATGATTGCTGAGTGCAAAGTCAAACAGTTAAGTGAGGTATAAAGGTGTTTTTGTTTTTGTTTTTTTGTTTGTTTGTTTTTGGTTTGTTGCTGTTGCTGTTGTTGTTGTTGCTTGCTTGCTTGCTTTCTTGCTTTTGTGATAGGCCCATGGTTCGCAAAATTTACCTTTCTGTTTTGGCTTTTTGGGATATTTTCTTCTGACAAAACTGATACGCTTTGGCCTCGCCAACATTCGAAACCTGGCTGGGGTGGAAAAAAAAATTGTGGTCGTTACCCCGTCATTAATGTCATCCTTATAATGTGGCCGAAAAGGACCTTAACCCTGTTGACAAACCAGACGACTATTCTCGACAGCCTGGCGACAAACCTTTTTATTGTTTGTTTAAGTTAGTTATTTTGTTATTCATTTGGTGTCTGACTGTCTGTCTGACTGTCTGACTGACTGTCTGTCGGTCCGTCGGTCTGTCTGCCCGCCTGTTTGTCTGTCTGTCTGTTTGACTGTCCTGTCCATCCATTCATTATTTCCTCTTTCGCTTTTTTTTATCTACTCAATTATTTATTCGTTTCTTTCATGTCACGGGAGGGATTGTTTTGTCTAACATAACATACGTACAGCAAACGCGAAGGCGTCATATAATGAACAGACAGTTTGTACGTAAACAGTATGGACATGTGAATTCCCTGCAGTCCGTTTGCCAAACTATCATAACACAATACACGCCGGCACCGCGCGTCCTGCACGGGCTGCAGTCAAAAATGGACGCTAGTGTTTCCAGTGCTATTCCGCTTCAAAAGTTTCGACGATGGTTACTCTCACGACTGTGAGTGTTAGGGTCGTGAGTTCGAATCCCGGCTGGAGCCAAATGTTTGTGCTTTGTGTGTGTGTGTGTGTGTGTGTGTGTGTGTGTGTGTGTGTGTGTGTGTGTGTGTGTGTGTGTGTGTGTGTGTGTGTGTTGTTGTTGTTGTTGTTGTTGTTGTTTTTCTCGTTGCCCCGTCTTTGATATCCCCCGTATGGGATGGAAAAAGACGTTAAATTCCTAAACACACACACACACACACACACACACACACACACACACACACACACACACACACACACTGCGCTCACTAAAAGCCATGTTGGAAATACGAGCATTGCATAGTAAACTGCGTCTTTGCGTTTGAGTAACGCTTTAGTCAAAGTCGTGATCTTGCTGATAAACAGCCCCTTTAATAATAATAATAATTGTATAGGCGCTTTACCCAATTTCATGAATCGGCTCAAAGCGCCGCAAACTGAACCCAACACGCACGCTCTCGTGAATCACACACATTCTCTCACACACTGGACATAAACACATTACAATCACGTGGTGCGAAGGGTCAGCTCAGCTCAGCTATTTAATTTTTGGAGTTTAGAATTGCATTTATTTCTCAAATTTTGTGGGCTGAACATTTCTGTTCTTATGTCAAGAGCTGTAAACCATAAATTTCCCTGAGGGGATTAATAAAGTTATTCTTATTCTTATTCGTCTGATTCTTAAAGCAGCTTCACGCCGACAGACCGAACTCCGTTGGAAACACTCGATGCTACTGTTAGCAAACTGATTGTCTTGGCGGTAGTACTGTGGTCCAAGAATAAAAATGCCACGAAGCCTCAACATGGCTGTATAGTTCCTATTAGCCTCAGGCATCATAGTCAACCCTAAAAATGCGTCAGTCTAGAAACAAAGACTCCCATGCACAGACCGTTCAAGGGCAAGTACATGACAGGACTTTCAACAAATTTGAATACCTCTTTTCCGTTCAGGCCTCACTGGAGTAATGCTAGTCTACTTTCTGTTCAGGCTAGAAAGCCACTTTATCCATATCCACTCACGTCAGCTTTGCCTCTTTTGTGCGCAAAAAGTCCCAGCTTCACTGGCAGCTTGCCTCCTTTTGCTACCCCCTGGCATGCACCTTGCCCTACCAAATTGTTGTCGTCATTGGCTGATGGTCACCATGATACGGTGACCATGATAATGAATGACGTGAGAGTGTGCGAGAGAATGGCGAACGGATGAGCGAGTGCATGTGTGTGTGAGCTTCTGTGTGTGTGTGTGTCTTCTTCAAGGGGTTAAACCCAAGCATTCCGCCTGCAGTTCTCCTGACTGGTAACCTGCATGTTGTTCGTCGTGTTCGTTTCCTGCATGGTGTGCGTGAGTGTGTGTGGATGGTTCGTCTGATTGCACGGGTTGCTTTACACCGCCTCACCGGCCATACACCACATCCTGACAGTAGCAACACATAATCCGCTTGTAGTCAACCACGGGAAACGACTATAAAAATACAAAATCACAAAAATCAGGCTTTTTTGTCACACAACAAAAATCAATGCAAACCAGCACAGTCGCAAAACAGGGCACTTCAGACAAGTACTGCACTTGACCCCACGTGCAACTTGTGTCCTTACGCCTTTTTGGACGTAGTAGCACTGGAAACACTCGCGTATGGTTTGTCTGAACCCCGTGTCCTGGACCGCCTGTAGACAACAGCACAGGGAAGGTCACACACAGAATAGCAGGAGCTTCCATTACCCACACTAGGAAAACATGCATCGCTCCGTCATAATTGAGTTAGCGGGGGAAAAAACTAGACACCCATGTGTGTAATACCTCTTTCCAAAAATACCATAACGTAGTTTGGGACATTACGAGGTTTTTTGTTTTGCTCTCTCTCTCTCTCTCTCTCTCTCTCTCTCTCCCTCCCTCCCTCCCTCTCTCTCTCTCTCTCTCTCTCTCTCTCAGGCAAAGCTCCTATACATCGATATCTTTTTACCAGCTCTGCAGGAAAGAAATAAAATGCATTTTCCGTCGAACTAATCAATTATTTAGGGTCTCATAAAACAATTACTGGTTTTCGTCGTCTAAGAGGTTTCATGCGAAGCGTGCATGGCATCCCAAACCGACGTCTATCTCTCCTTTTGTGCCTCCTGTATAGCTAGTCAGAAGCAATTTGGCCGGAAGATGTGCTGGTGTGAAAAGCTTTCAAGTGGCCTCCGCGGCCCTTTGGTGTACGTGAGAGTGCAAACCATCAGTTGTCTCACCTGAAAAAGGAACTCTTCAACGTGGAAGACACAAAGAGGGGCGTCAAGAAACCAGAAAGCGTTTCTCAGACTTTTGTGTCTGTACTGGCGTGCTAAAAATGTCTGAAAGCACCCAGACACCCTTCAAGCTGTTACCAAGAGTGGAATGAAGATAAAATTTGCCTACCTACTATATAGGAGCGAGTGAGCGTAGTTAGACCACCCCCACCCCCAACACCACCACCACCACCACCACCCCTACCCCTTATCCTCGAGTGAGTGAGTGAGTTTATAGGGCTTAAAGCCGCCCAAGCCACAAAGACTAATTCGCGGCTGAGTGTGCCTACACTACCTGAAAAAATAAAGAAAATGTAACGTTGGACAACTGCTGCAATATGGCCCACGGGGCAGTATAAACCTAGGACATGCAGGAGACGCTGCACCTTCATGCTAATTTATCGAACTCCCGATTAAAAAAAAAAGAGTAGAAAACAAATAACAATTACAACTAGGTAAAACCAACATAAATACTAAGCGCATAATTATTCAGCAGATATTGCAACTTATCGTCTCCCAGGCGCGATAAACCAGTTCGCAGCACATGCCCAACATTACCCTAATCCTCGGGAGGGGGGGGGGGGTTGAGGGTTTAACGTCCTTTTCCACCACGTACGGGTGATACTTATCCTCGAAGGGACGGTCACAACATAGTTACCATGCATGTTGGGTCTAGCCTCCGGTCACAAAATCACGCTAGACCGATAAAACCCCGTTTCTCGGGATTTCCCGGGATTTCCCGAGGCCGCGAGAACTGAGACGGTACTTGGTAAACACGGGAAAGCTCTCCACTCAGGCGACCCACTCACCCATAGCAGCCATTTTGTTACTCTTATCTTTCTTTCACTCTTGTAGTTACTCTGAATGGTCGTTCTTACCTATTAAGGGTTTGTCAGTCCTGGCTGTCTACGCGTTACGTTTCCTTTTGTATCGTCACGTGGCCGAAACTCTTCTGTGACTGACAGCTGGTAGACCGTACAACGGCCTGACGCGGCTGGCGGGAAAGTTTAATTATTTGTGCGTGTTTTTTTCAGGCTGCAGTCTGGAAAGTCTCGTTAGTGGAAAGAACTTTAAACTACAAGTCCTGAAGGTTTGTTTGGATGCACGATCGGTTTAGTGGTGGTACGATTAAACGGGCTAATTCTATACTTGCAAAGCCAACTTATGTTTTGGAACAGGGGATTGGTCTAGTAGTTAAGCCGGCATCCGACTTCGGATCCTGAGCTGCCTGGTTCGAGTCCCCGGTGGGCGTGCATATGGTGGGATGTTTCCTTACCAATATCGAGTCAAATCCATGTGCAGACTCGTTTACGGTGCCTGTCTCGCCTTCGTGTACACACGCACGCACAAACATCAAGTGTGCACGCTAAAAATCCCACGTTCATCTTTCGAAGAAGAGTAGGCTGTGGCCGGTGTCGTGGTAAACAGAAATACTGTCGCACGCACCAGAGTGAATAGCAGGGTGGAGGTTTGCACATAAAGTAGCGCTTAGCGGCAGCAGGCTTTCACTGCTTCGTCCTCCAGCCCTGCGGCGCCGTGAGCATTTCAGCAGAGATGGATAATGTGCGCCGAGGAGAAGTCTACCATACCAACAATTTCGCTCGTGAGTGCCGCTGTGCTACGCTGGACATACTCTTATCTTGATAATTCGTACAGCTCTTCATGCGATACAATGTTGTTTACGCTTTGCGCCAGCGGTTGAATATTCAAATTCTACGGCTATTGTTACACTACTGGAGCGC